>PVJD01001089.1:21448-306138 GCA_004026545.1 Mormoops blainvillei | reverse complement strand
GGGAATGGTTGATCACTGGAACAAGCAATAGCTACAAAAAATTACTATCCCTAGAGGGGAAAGGGAAGGGACTGGTGTTATCAGAATCCACAAAAATCCCTAGCCTTGGGCAGAGGGAGGAAGATGGGGGTGGTGGGGAGTCACTGAATAAATGCTGCATTAAAAACAGGGGACACAACCACTGACACAATCACACTTGCTGGGGCGGGAGGTGAGAGGAATCAAGTCCCCCCTGCCTCGCAAACTCCTCTTATTTGTCAGACCCAGGGGAAGCCAGAGACTAAGAAGACACCACAATGACACCCATAGAGGTCAGTCCTCCGGGGCATAGGGATAGGACAGAGGTGGTGAATGCATCATGGCCAGCGTGGCATTAAACTTAGCGATTTCTTCCTGCAGTCCTGTGTCTCCTCCTGCATGAACTGTGACAATCTGGGCCTGCTTGCCAAGCATTTGCTTTGTCTTATCCAGGATACAGCTGTGGCCTCCATCCAGCCCCATTGCTCTAGGCGCCAGTTACTCCCTCTCAGCCATGTGGAATTCTTTAAACGTAAGGGTCTTGGGGTCACAAGTCCGCAAAACTTCTCTGTACTGGAAGCCTTCTCAACCTGGCCTGGTAATGGAAAACCATTGCCAAGGGTGGTTTGATGGGAAGACAAGGAGTAGACCTAGTTGTGTTATTCTCCTGAAACATTTCTAATACCAGCGACCCTGAGATGAGCAACCAGACCATCACCACATTTTCCTCTCCCAAAGAATTACTTTCTGAATGCAAGTAGCATTTACTCTCTTTTTCTGGGTCCTTAACAAAAAAATAGAAGAGGGTGAATGTATTAAATATAAAATACTTGTCAATAGTTACCCTCTATACAGTAAATTTAGCTTCGGAACTCACTTTCTTATGAAATGGTTTTAAATTGTTTGAATCACAAAGCACTTCAGGAGGAATAAAATACTGGCATGACATGTGATTAAACAGAAACCATGTTTTTATAACATCTCTTCTCTATTGCCGTAGAAGCAGCTAGATAATAGCTTAAAGCAGAAGACCGAGACACATTTCTGACTCCACTGCTCAGAAGCTCAGAGAGCTCACGTGACCTCACTGGGCAGCCACACTGTCATCTGGGACATTAGGATATTCACATTTACCCTGCTCTAGAGATGAGATCACACAGTAGATGATAAGGGATTCTTTATGTAAATTATAATTCATTTGGGAAGTTCCCCTTTCCTCCCCACCCCCTGCCATTCCTGGCAGCAGGAACTCTGATGTCCTCCGACTCCGGAAAGGCCTGGGGCTCTTGTCATGAGTTATGCATGGACTGGCTCTAAGACTCTGAAGAACACACATAACACAGAGATAATAAATGCTTTTAAAGATATATTATTTTTAAAGCATACTGAATGAAATATATTTAATGTTAACTTTAACTGTACAATGTTATTTAAAATCACATTTGAATAGTAATTCTTTTGCGACTCGGTTGGTTTTACAGTTTCTTGCAAAGTTAATAAAAAATAATATTGTTTCAAATAATTTGGTAATGATGAATGCAGTTATGCTGTTAGTATAAGTTTAAAAAAAATGTTTACCCTCATTATAAAGGAAGAGTGATATAATATTCCAGATGGAAACTCACTTCCTCCTTAGGGGTAAGAAATGCAAATAAAATAACTATGTCATAATGCAGTCCAGCTGCACTTTTGGGTTTAGCAGTGGCCTCAGTTGTGATGTGACATCTGAAAGATTTTTCACAACATATTTTTCCAGCTGAAATTTGTCATGTCTAGATACAGAGTCTGCCAAATTATAAAAATCCACCCAGATGCTAAATTTTACAAAAGGAGGGATTTGTTCAAGTTAGGAATTAAGAAGAAAAAAGCAATCCAACGACTCACAGAAATATTGTTTGCCGAATCTATAAAATAAGCAGGTCTACACTGCTATTTGTGTCCATCTTTTTTAAAGCACTTTAAGATATAATTTACATAAAACTTTGTGTAATTTTAAGGTATACACATAATGATTAGATACACATAGGTACTGTGAAACGATTACCACAATTAGTTAACACTTCTGTGTGTGTGTGTGTGTGTGCATGTGTGTGTGTGGTGAAAACATTAAAGAACTACACTCAGTAGCTTTTAAGTGTATAATACAGTATTGTTAACAATAGACACTGTTCTATACATTAGATCCCCAGGACTTACTCATCTTATAACTGGAAATCGGTGCCTTTACCGATAGCCCCTTATTTTCCTCAACCACAGTCCCTGGCAACCACTTCTGTTCTCTAAGAGTTTATCTTTATTTCTTTATATAAAATGCATCAAAAGACCCTGATAGAGGGTGTGTGCATATATGAGTGTGTTTGTGTGTGCATATGTATTCCCACATGTGTAAGCATGTGTGTGTGTTTTCAAAATATAGACCATTATTGGGGAAACCGAAAGCATTCAGGAAATATACATTCACATATTCATAGCTGTTCAGAAGACCTCATACTTGGTGGCACTGCATCACCGATCCTCGTGCTACTGTTCTACCAGATTAGTCAGTTGGTGTAGTGAGGAATGTTATGAACAATAAGCCAAGTGAGCTGAGTTCGAGTCCAGATTCTTCCATCTGCATACGTTGTGGACATATGACAGTCATTAAACTTTCTGGATGTGAGGCACTAAAATGAATGAAGACATGCTTAGACTAGACAATCTCCAAGGACCCTCTGAATTCTTAAATGCACTGGAACTTATTATTCTAATTTTATAATTCAATTGTCTGTGGCTTATGTCCCCCCAAATATGGTCTCTAAATAGGAGTTTTTAAAATACTTTAAAAGATTTTATTTTTTAGAGCAATTTGAGGTTTACAGAAAAGTTGTGCAGAAAGTACCAGAAGTGCCTGTTATTATTAACATCTTATATTAACGTGGCACATTTGTTGCAATTGAATAACCAATGTCAATACATTAACTAAAGTCCCTAGTATGCATTTGGGTTTGCCCTTTATGTTGTACAGTCCTCATATGTAGACCATGTCATGTACTCATCGTTACAGTATCGTACAGAATAGTTTCAACAATACTACAGTGCCTTGCATTTCACCTACTCATCCCTTTTCCCTTCTTCTTAACCTTAGGAAACCACTGATTGTTTCACTGTCACTACAGTTTTTGTCTTTCCCAGAATACCATATGATTGGAATCATATAGTGTATAGACTTTCCAGATGACTATTTTCTCTTAGCAGCATGCATATAAGACCTCTTCATGATTTTTGTGGCTTGATAACTTATTTATTTTTATCACTGAATAATATCCATTGTTTGAACATCCTAGTGTTTGTTTGTCCATTGTCCCTATTAAAAGATATCGTGTTGCTTCTAATTTTGGGCAATTATTAATAAAGCTGTTGCAGACATGAGTGGGTAGTTTCTACATGAACATAAACTTTGACTCATTTGGGAGCATGATTGCTGGGTTGTGTTTTAAAACTATGTCTAACTTTATAAGAGACTGCTGAATTGTCTTACAGTCATTCTATCATTTTGTGTTTTCACCAGCAAAGAATGAAACTTTATAAATAAATACTTTAATTTTAAGAAATACAATCTAAGTACAGTAAAACTACCTTGGGAGTACACATCATTTAATTAAAAAACATGAATTAACTTATACTTTGTATCAGGAATTACTTATATATGATAAAAAAATTTAACATATGTTTAACAGTGTTTTTCAGACATTACCATCCATTAAAATATATAAGATATTCCATATATGTAAAAAATGTGTTTTTGTGGAGACCTTTAAGAACACTTTCGGCTATATGTGCTGATGTTTATTACGTTTCGTGTGTGTCTACTTTGCTGCAAGCTATGTATACTACTATTGATGGGTCCCATGACTTTCTGTAACACATCAGAGGTCATCACAAACCATATGGATATTGTTGAATCTCAGTACTTGGCCTCCTCTTGATACAGATGTTTTTGGTGATTAGACATGTCTTAGTGAAACCCAAGAACACTGAGAATCCCATTGTGTAAGAAATTAAATTTTTTAGGCCTAAACTCTATGGCATGATACCTCTTTAAAATTAGTTCTTGATATCCTACCTACTTTCATTTATTTTCATCCCTCCAAGGATCCAGATATAAAAAAATAATTCAGAAAAAAAATTTTTTTTTAGTCTCAAAGTTCTGGAAGCCAGTAGTGCATACTGGATTTGGACGTGGGTCCTAGAGTTGAAGTGCTTGGTTGAATTCCCAGATTCTGCAACATTGTTATTCAAAAATGGGGAAGTCATTTAACTCTTATTATCCTCAATTTCCCCACTTATAAAAAGTACTTAAAGACTTGGTGTACAGATTCAATGAAACAATATCCATAAACATTTTAGCACAGCAGAGATAGCAAACAAGAAATATTACTGAGTATTATTTCTATTAACAGTGTTGGCAGACAAAATAGACTTCAAAACAAAGGCCATTAAAAGAGACACAGAAGGACACTTCATAACCCTCAAGGGAAGAATTTATCAAGAAGACATAAACATTACAAATATATATACACCCAACATAGGGGTACCCAAATATATAAGGAAAAATTTGGAGGACTTCAAAAAAGATATAGACAGCAACACACTTATACTGGGGGATTTTAACATCCCATTGTCAACAATGGATAGATCTTCCAAAAAAAATATCAACAAGGATATTGCAGCATTGAACAATGTCCTAGATCAAGTGGACCTAACTATAACTGTATATATATAGAACCTTTCATCCCAAAGAAGCAAAATATACATTCTTTTCAAATGCACATGGAACATTTTCAAAGATAGACCACATGATAGGACACAAAACAAGCCTCAACAAATTCAAGAAAATTGAAATCTTATCAAGCATTTTCTCAGACCACAAGGGCTTAAAGCTAGAAACCAACTTTAAGTAAAAAACTCAAAAACATTCAAATTCATGGAGACTAAATGGCATGCTATTAAACAATGAATGAGTTAATAATGAGATCAAGGAAGAAATCAAAATGTTTCTGGAAACAAATGAAAATGAACACACAACAGTCCTGAGAGGAAAGTTCATAGCAATACAGGCCTTCTTAAAACAGACAGAAAAACTTCAAATAAACAACCTAACCCTACATCTATGAGAACTGGAGAAATAACAACAAACAAAGCCCAGAGAGAGTAGAAGGAAGGAAATAATCAAGATCAGAGCAGAATTGAATGACACAGAGACTAAAAGAACAATTCAAAGGATCAATAAGTCCCAGAGCTTGTTCTTTGAAAAGATAAACAAAATTGACAAACCTTTAAGCAGACTTATGAAGTAAAAAAGGGAAAGGATGCAAATAAATGAAATCAGAAATTAAAGAGGAGAAATTGTAACTGATACCACAGAAATACAAAGGATTGTAAGAAATTACTATGAGCAGCTATATGCCAAGAAATTTGAAAACCTGGGGGAAATGGACAAATTTCAGGAAACATATGATCTTCCAACACTGAGTCAAGAAGAAGCAGAAAGCCTGAACAGATCAATAATAGCTGGTGAAATCAAAACACTCTTCACACACCAAAGCCCTAGACCAGCCCTGGATAATTTTCCAAAATGTTTAAAGAAGAACTAACCCCTACCCTTCTCAGACTATTCCAAAAAACCCAAGAAGAGAGGAAACTCTCAAACTCTTTTTATGAAGCCAACATCATCCTAATCCCAAAACCAGATAAAGATACCACAAAGAAAGAAAACTACGGGCCAACATCACTGATTAACATAGATGATAAAATCCTCAGCAAAATATTGGCAAACTGGATCCAGCAATACATTAAAAAGATCATACACTATGATCAAGTTGGATTCAACCCAGGGATGAAAGGATGGTACAATATTCTCAAATCAATACATGTTAATATATTACATAGACAAAAGGAAAGACAAAAATCACATAATCATATCAATAGATGCAGAAAAAGCATTTGATAAGGTACAGTACCTGTTTATGATAAAAACAGTTAGCAAAGTGGGAGTAGAGAGAGCATACCTCAACTTAATAAAGGTCATATATGGGAAACATATAGCCATCATTATATTCAATGGGCAAAAATGAAAAACTTTCCCATTAAGATCAGTAACAAGACAAGGATGTCCACTTTCACCATTTCTATTCAACATAGTATTGGAAGTCCTAGCTACAGCAATCAGACAAGAAAAATAAATAAAAAGCATCAAAACTGGAAAGGAGGAAGTAAAACTGTCACTGATTTCAGATGACGTGATAGTGTACATAAAACCCTATAGACACCACACACACAAAAAAATTACTCAACCTAATAAGTGAATTTGGCAAAACAGTGGTATATAAAGTCAATATTCAGAAATCAAAGGCATTTTTGTACCCCAACAACAAAATACCAGAATCAGAAATCAGGAAAAAAATCCCATTTACTGTAGCAACAAGAAAAATGAAGTACCTAGGAGTAAACCTAACCAAGGAGGTCAAAGACCTGTACTCAGAAAACTAAACAATGCTGAAGAAAGAAATTAAGGAAGGTGCAAATAAATGGACACCTACACTGTGTTCATTGATTGTTAGAATTAACATCATCAAAATGGACATACTGCCCAAAGCAATTTATAGATTCAACACAATCCCTATTAAAATACCAATGACATATTTCACAGATATAGAAAAAACATTTCAAAAATTTATATGGAACCATAAACAACCCCAAAAACCTGCAGCAATTTTGGAAAGAAGAACAAAGTAGGAGGGATCACAATACCTGATATAAAGCTATGTTACAAGGTCACTGTAATCAAAACAGTCTGGTACTGGCATAAGAACAGACACATAGATCAATGGAACAGTAGAGGCAGCCCAGAAATAAACCCATGCCTCTATGGTCAATTAATCTTTGACAAAGGGAACAGAAGCATAAAATGGAGTAAAAATAGCTTTTTCAACAAATGGTGTTGGGAGGTCTGGACAGCTACATGCAAAAAAATGAAATTCGACCACCAGCTTACACCATACCCCAAAATAAACTCAAGGTGGATAAAAGACTTAAATATAAGTTGTGACACCATAAAAGTTCTAGAGGAGAAGATAGGCAGGGAAATCTCAGATATCACACGCAGCAATATTTTCACCGATATGTCCCCTAGAGCAAGGGACATAAAAGAAAGAATAAACAAATGAGACTTCATCAAAATAAAAAGCTTCTGCATGGTTGAAGAAAGCATCAGCAAAATGAAAAGAGAACCAACCATATGGGAAAATATATTTGCCAATCATACCTCGGACAAGAATTTGATCTCCAAAATATGTAAAGAACTCACACGACTCCAATCCAAGAAGACAATCCAATTAAAAAATGGGCAAAGGACCTGAACAGGTACTTCTCCTAGGAGAACATACAGAGGGCCTAGAGACACATGAAAGGGTGCTCAGCATCACTAGCCACCAGAGAGATGCAAATTAAAACCACAGTGAGATACTACTTCATACCAGTCAGAATGGCCATCATAACCAAATCAACAAACAAGTACTGGAGACATTGTGGAAAAAAGGGAACCCTATTACACTGTTGGTGGGAATGCAGAGTAGTGCAGCCACTGTGGAAAATGGTTATGGAATTTCCTCAGAAAACTAAAAATTGAACTGCTTTTTGATCCAGCGATTCCACTGCTGGGATTACACCCTAAGAATCCTGAAACACCAATTCAAAAGAACCTATGCACCCCAATGGCCATAGCAGCACAATTTATAATATGTAAGTGCTGGAAAGAGCCTAAGTGTCCTTCAGTAAACGAGTGCATCAAAAAATTGTGGTACATTTACGCAGTGGAATACTACACAGCAGAAAGAAAGAAGGAGCTCCTATCCTTCTCGACAGCAAGGATGGATCTAGAGAACATGATGCTAAGTGAAATACCAGGCAGTGAAAGACAAATACCATATGATCTCTCCTATAAGTGGAACCTAATCAAGAAAACAAACAAGCAAGCAAAATATACCAGCAACATTGAAATAAAGAACAAACCGACAGTGACCAGAGGGGAGGGGGAGAGGGCTAATGGGAAAAATAGGGAAGGGTTGTCAAGGACCATGCATAAAGGAAACATGGACAAGGCCAAGGGGTAGCATCGAGAGTGGGAGGTGGGGATGCGAGGGGCGGGGGAAGTGGTGGGGGGTAAATGGAGAGAACTGTACTTGAAGAACAATAAAAAAAAATAATCAAATAAAAAATTGAAAAAAAATAGTATTGGACTTGCTTCATTTGACTGACAGTTCTTTTTCTCTGCCTCCCTTAGTTGTAAAAGGCCCTCCCGGGATCTTCCTCAGCAACTCTTCACTGTTGCTCAGTAACAGGCTTAGTGACTTTTCATTGCTGGATGAACCCATCTCTTTTCCTTTATCCTAAACTTCATCACTCTAGAATTTGTTGCCTTTATGTTTCTGTCACTAATATGTAAATCCCTTGATGTTATAGAGTCTGCGTTATCCCTTTGTTATGGACAGTGGCCGGAATATAGTAGTTGTATCACTTAGGAATCCTTCAATTAAGATAACAGAAAACATGACTCAAACTCAGCCTTAAACCGACAGAGAAGCTTAGTGGCATAAGAAACTGAAATGCACAGGTGTGTCAGACTTTAGATAAGGTTTGACCCAGTGTTTCAATGATATCGCAAAACTCTCCTTTCCAAAACTTCTTCTCAGTGCTGTTTCAACCTAAGGCTACTTTCTTTTGGGGCTACAGAGAGGTTGCCAACACCTCCTAATGGCTACCAGGTTTCTTGCTTATGTTGAGCAGAAGGAGAGAACATTATTCAGAGGGGTTCTCTTGGGAGAATAAGAAAGGTTTCTCAGAAGCCCTTAGAAAACACCTCCCTCACCCTGACATAAATTCAAGTCATGTACCTGTCCCCGAAGGCCAGGAGCATGGGTTGTGCCTGTTGACCTAGGTCAGTTTGGTCATATCTAAAGCTGGGTTGTTTGGAGTTATCTTCACCATTACATGAACTACACAGAGAAGAAGACACCTAGAATAAAATTAGAGTTACTGTTATCCATAAAAGTAGGAATGAATGTGGCAAATGCAAGAACAACATTCTCCCTTTTGAAAGGCACAAAAGTGGATCAGAAAGTATCTTGTGAGTTTTGCTATGAGGGCACCTATAAAAGAGCATGATTTCCCCCATGTCTACTCCATGCCTACCTCTGTGAAATGAAATTCAAATCACATGTATGGGAGCCAGTTTTCAATACATATGTTGCAAGTTACATACAGGGTTTGAACTTTAATATGAGCTTCATGAGTTCCAGGACCTGATCTATCTGTTTATTGGTGAATTCCCAAGTCATAGAACAATATCTCATACACAATAACACACAATAAATATTTGTTTAATTAATTCAATTAATTAATGTTTCCAGTATTTGAAGTTTACCAATGGAGAAGCCACAAACATAGAAGTTGTGGTGTAAAAATTAATGTTTGTTCTGTCTAGATTATTAAGGTGTCCAAAATTCCTTTGCTAATGACTAATTTACATGGCATTAGAAAAAAAGGAGAAAATAAAGACCATGTGTTCCAAAGATCTTGTCCAAATCATGTGAGCAGCTGCATCATAAGATGACAAATAAATGAGAAGTGGCTTTAGGCTTTTATGCTAGGGGAGAGCAAGGTTAACCCATTCCAGGCTATTCTCACTATTGCAACCTAAGTGAAGTTTTAACATCTAATTTGCAGCACACCACTGCAGTGGCTCTGCATTTCCACTAAAACAAAACAAAACTAACAACAACAGAAACAAAAAAAAAAAACAGTCAAAATACTTAAAAGGCCCATGAGACCTTAAGAAGTAACCCCCACTACCACCACCACCACTATAATGTCTCTGACTTACCTGGTGATACTCTCTGCCTCCCTCAGTTTCTTCCCCCATCATTACTTTCTTGCTGTTGCTCAGAAAAGCCACGCAGTCTCCTGCCACAGGGCCGTTTCACTGGGAATTCCCTTTGCCTGAAAAACTCTTCCCTTATATTGTATACTTTTGCTGAAAGCGACCTCTCTCTGAAGCTAATAGGGTCACCCTATTAAATGCTGTATCCTATTCCTTCCTTTTACTGACCCTATATCCCCCTCGCCAACTCCAACTTTATGTCCATACCATTTACTGCCTTCACACATGCTACAGAATGCATTTTTTAATCATTATTAGTCATTTTCTACCTCCCCAATCAGAATGTAAACTCTATAAAGGTAGTGGTTATTATTTTGTTCACTGATTTATTCTGAGGCATAGAACAAGACTTTGACACATAGTTTTAATACATATTTACTAAATAAATGACCGAATGAGCTTACACCACATTAACCATTTATTCGAGTGAGTAGTTCAGATTATTCCCTACGGAGCAGTAACCCAAAAAGGCAAACTGAGAGTCTGCCTTTATCTTCCAACATGCTGACTACCCACCATGCTGACTATCATTTATCTAGGCCCCTTCTATGTAAGGAAATGTTCTTGCCAAATAAAATGTATTTTGAGTATATTTAATACTCCAATTTTTCCTGCATTTTAATGAACTCCCACTGTCAAATGAAACTAAATTATGATATAATTAATAGGCATAACAGTGACTAGTTCACAACCAATTTTGGGTTTCTAAACATTTGCCAAAGGTCCAAGTAAATAAGAAACTTTTGAGCAGAAGCTTAAATACATTTTATTTTTTTATTGTGTGGCCCGTTATGGTTGAATCTTATTTTTCTAGCAGGACACTGCTTGGTATGAGGATTGTATTATTTAACAATATCTTCATCTGACAGAAATTCCTACTATATTATAATCCTATGTTTAAACTTTTTTCGAAGCACTAACTGAGAAATCATTGCTAACACATGTATAAAGGAGATAACTTCTCCTCGGTGCTTTTTTTCCTGATTGAAGTCTTCCTTTCTAAACTTTACTGATACCAGTAATATTCTCTTATTGGAAAATAGTCAACTGTTTTCATGGGTGGTGATCGACTAAGTCCACTCAGGTTGCTATAACAAAAATACTGTAAACTGGGAGGCTTGTAAACAACATTTATTTCTCACAGGTCTGGAGTCTAGAAAGTTCAGCATCATGGCACCTGTACAATTAGGCATCAGATGAAAGCGCAATTCCTCACTGATGATTGTCTTCTCACTGTACCCTCACTTGCAGGCAGGGGTGAGAGGGCTCTCCGGAGCCTTTAATTTCTTTCATGTGGGCTCCACCCTCATGATCCCACCTTCTAATGTCATCTCTTTGGGGGTTAGAATTTTAACATATAAATTTCAATGGGACACAAACATTCAGTCCAAGGCAAAGATTACTTGGCATTGTTTTGCCCTGCAGAGTTTCATTCTTAAAAGACATTAGTTACTGTTTTTTTGTTTGTTTGTTTTCTGTTTTCTTCCGGAATTCTTACTTTATTTGTATCTGTTTACCAAATGTTGAGAAAGAATAATGGTTAAAGTATGAAATGTTGTACCTTTAAACTGCTTAGATAGCTCCGACTGGAGTGGTTCAATGGGTTGGGCATTGGCTCACAAACCAAAAGGTCACTGGTTTGATTCCTGGTCAGAACACATGCCTGGGCTGCAGGCCAGGTTCCCTGGTTGGGGGCCTGCGAGAGGCAACCCATCAATGTTTCTCTGGCATATTCATGTTTCTTTCTCCCCCACTCTTCCCTTCTCTCTAAGAATAAGTAAGTAAAATCTTTCAAAATAAAAATAATTTAAAAAGCTGTATATAGCTTGATTTTCAATAGACTAGGCCACATATTTTTCTTGTGTGGGGCTTCTGACAGTATCCTACCTTCTCTATGACATTCTACATTTCTCAGAAATCTTTCATCTGAATTTATCCAAGCTTTATTCTTCAAAACTGGGAACTTTTCATTATCTTATGACAGCCCTTTATTTAATTCCTCCCCCTTTAATCAACCAGAATTTTTTTTATTCTTCATGTAATTTATCCATTCCTTTACTCAATCACTTACATACATATTTTGGCTCCTGATATGAGCCAGGCATGGTTCTAGAGGAAGGAAACACAATGGTGAACAACATCAATAAGTTCTGCACCGTCTTGGAACACAGCATATGTGGCCTTTTGTTACCTGATGAATCATGCCCTGTACTCCCACTCTTGTGAAGCCTTTCTTGTTAAACCTGGGATTATTCTATGATCTACTTTAACCAATACAAGGCAGAAGAAGTCATTCTCTTCAAGTGTGAACCTAATGGTTAAGAAGGATGGAAGATTCTGTTAGTGCACCCTGGGAAATATACCCTCAGGCTCTGACTACCCTGAAACTACCATGCCATGAGAAAGGCACAAAGGCACATAAACAAAGTTCTGTGAAGAGATCATGTGAGTGAGGCTATCTTGGATGTGGATATTAAATTGGTGTTCCCCAGATGAGCTCCCCTGGGCGGTGTCACCTTGAACAGAGATAAACCCCAGTGACCCTGGCCCAAATTGCAAAATTATTATCAAGTACACAAAATAATTGACGTTTTAAGGCATTAAGTATTGGGATAGATTGTTAGACTGCAACAGATAATCAAAGCACAAGATCTTCTCAGGTAAGACGATTAGAAAAAGTCAGAAGTCACAAAACATCATAACTTCCAGCTGACCTACTATATATTTACAGATTTGGAAAATAAAATGTGTTTACCAGTAGTCATAGGAGCAATAAGCCTGTATAAAAATACTATATACTTCCATGATATTTTATTTATTTATATTTTATTATTTCATTCATTCAATATTTATTTTAATGATAATTGAGCACCAAGTTAGTGCCAGACACTAGGCACATGCAATACATTAGTGAATAAAACGGGCCTGTTTCACGGAAACTGTGAAAGGTATAAGATTTGTAGTGTTGTCACCGTGTTTTGGGGAATTTGTTATGCAAAAATAGTTAACTAATTCAGAAGCTCTATTTCCCTCCATTCTCCCAACTCACATTTCTGCTAGTGTCAAGACCCGTAGATATCTTGGTTCCTTATAAAAACATAGATTCTGATATAAGGCAGATCTTATTTCTGATTACAGGTTCATAACTTCCTAACTATGTGTCTTTGAGCAAGTCAGTTGACAGTTTTGATCTCTTTCTGTATCTTAGGAAAACTCGGCTGACAATATTTATCCTGTGTGGATGTTGTGAAGATCAGTTGAGGCAAACATAATTGTAAGCTCCTCTATCATTTCTGCTCATAGGACATGTCCCTTTAAAAGAAATTCTCTAATTGCTAAATTTTTAATGGAATCATGGTGTGCAGAACAATATGAGAGGGCATGTGATTAACTGCTGTGGAGGTCCATGCCTGGCATGAGAGTGAGAGAGGATCAATGTTGAGAAAGTAAAAGGCCCAAAAATTCATCCTGATGGTATCCACTGATATATTTTTAAAACTTTTATAGTTCTTTTAATGCAGTTTCACTTCTTTAAACTAAATATTTCACTTTCTTTAAACATTTTTCATATATGATTTTTAGTCATGCATATGTAAATGTGTTTTAATCTCTCTAAATCTTTCAAAATTAAGGTACCTAGAACTAAAAGAAATAGTCCAAACATATACTAACCAGTACAGAGCTGGACTGTTGCCACCTGAGTTTTAGTTACAGTATTTCTCTTCATGCAATTTAAAATGATATTACCTTCCTAGTGATTAAGCCAGTCCCTTACATGACATTGAATTTACTCTTAACCAACAAACTCCTAAGTCATGGCCTCTTTACTTTTACCAGTGAATTCTTTTGACTGCACATGTGTGAAATTATCATATTTACCCTTGGCAAATTTGTCCTTGTAATACCACATCTCAGTTTATCACTATCTTTTTTTTTTCTTTGTAGAAATTGATGGCATTTCTTTCAGGTTTAAAAAAAAATTATTTATTTTTAGAGAGAGGGAAAGGGAGGGAGAAAGAGAGGGAGAAAAACATTGATGTGTGAGAGAAACATCAGTTGGTTGCCTCTCGCCCGTCCCCAACTTCGAACCGAATCCGAAACCCAGACATATGCCCTGAGGATAGAACTGGTGACCTGAGCCACACTAGCCGAGATTATCACTATCTTTTTGCAAACAGATTTTTGCAAGTATGTCCAGAGGCATACTTGTTCTCTTCCTCACAGCTTACCATTGATTTCAATTTACTTAATTTCACCGAAATTGTGACTAACTACTTATAAGTCTTTTACCATGTGTAGTGGGGAGATATAAATTAGCTATAATATAACCAGTACTTAAATGTATTAGAATGTATCTAAAAATCATCTCAATAAGTATCAACCAAATAACCAGATATGCATGATACATATTTGTTATGGTTACATGTCTTCCATAGCATACATTGTTAGGAACTCATTCATTCACTCATAATTTTTTTCTCTGTGTGTGGTATATACTTTGTGAGGAGCTGAGGTTAGAGCAATGAACAAGACAGACTAGGTCTGTGGCATCACAGAGTTAATGGCAAACAGAGAATGGCAACTCATGACATGGGGTCAATTCTATTTCACTGACTTAATCTTTGCACGAATTCTTCCTGTGTAATCATTTTTAGTTGCCAGAATAATTGCAACCTCAACACGTTAAAATGAATTTCAGAACATTTTGTTCTCCTACTGAGATGGAACAGTTTATCTTAAAATTTTAGGCTGTTTGGCAATGTCATCAGGCTATTTCAGAATGTTTTATTTTTATTTCATATTTATGATATTATCAGTTTTGCTTTTCATTGATTGCATGTATGTAAAAATATATAATTAAGATAAATCTACCTATACCTCTGTTTTGGTACATCAACAATTTTTTAGGGGTCGACATCATTACAATAGTTTAATTGTTGTGATTAGAATTATTCTATTGTTGAGTTCTGGTTTCTTTTTTAAGTTGGTTGTAATTTTACCTTTGTGGCGTAGGTAGATTACATCCCAAATGCTTATTTAGAAATAGAAAGGTCACTGAAGATGCAGGTTGTGTTCAGTGGACTACACTGACCAACATATTGGACTCCAACCTCATGTGTAAAACAAGATTACAAAGAGAGTTTAAAGATATTTAAGGCACGGGGGGTGGTATAATGGGGAAAGAAGGGGAAGGATCAAGTCAAGGAACATGTGTAAAGAACACATGGACAAAGACAATGGGGGGTGGGGGAGGATTGAATGTGAAAGGAGGGTTGGGCAGGGCAAGGGAGAGTAATGGGGAAAAATGGGGACAACTGTAATTGAACAACAATAAAAAAATTTTTTAAAGAATTCATGAAGAGAAGAAAAAGAAAGATATTTGCTTATAAGTGCATTGTGTTGTAAATAAGTTACAGAGAAACTAGAAGTTTCCCAGGGTAGATTAAAAGATCGGGACCCAACTTTTCTGCTTTTCATCCAGGGTTTTTTTTTGTTGTTTTTTTTTACCTCACTACATTTAATGATTATACTAAGAATGATTATGCTAGGACAGATATAGATGAAACAAGAATGGCTGTGTGCTGGTCATAAGTTATAGGTTCATGGAGTTTATATGCTATCCTCAACTTTTTTCTTGGAAAATATCTAGAAGTTCAAAGAAAATGTTCCATGTACATTTGAAAAGAATGTGTAGTTTGCTTCTTTGGGGCGAATGGTTCTATATATATATCAGTTAAGTCCATTTGATCTAATGTGTCATTCAGTTCCACAATATCTTTGTTGATATTTTGTTTAGATGATCTATCCATTGTTGACAGTGGGTATTAAAATCCCCTACTATAAGTGTGTTGCTGTCTATATCTTTCTTGAAGTCCTCCAGCAATTTCCTTATATATTTTGCTGCTCCCATGTTGGGTGCATATAGGTTTACAATGTTTATGTCTTCTTGATGGATTCTTCCTTTAAGTATTATGAAGTGTCCTTCTGTGTCTCTTTTTATGACCTTTGTTTTGAAGTCTATTTTGCCTGATATAAGTATTGCTATCCTGCATGATAGGACATAAAACCAGCATCAACAAATGTTAGAAAACTGAAATCACATCAAGCATTCTCTCAGACCACAAGGATGAGTGGATCAAAAAACTATGACACATTTACACAATGGAATACTACGCAGAAGAAAGGAAGAAGGAGCTCCTACCCTTCGCAACAGCAAGGATAGAACTGGAGAGCATTATGCTAAGTGAAATAAGCCAGGCAGTGAAAGACAAATACCACATGATTTCACCTATAAATGGAACATAATAAAATAAACAAGCAAGCAAAATAGAACCAGCAACACTGAAATAAAAAACAAACTGACAGTAACCAGAGGGGAGGAGGGAGGGTGATGACAGGGGAAAGGGAGGGGAAGGGTCATCAAGGAACACACTGAAATGACCCATGGACAAAGCCAAATGGGGGAAGATTTGAGGGTGGGAGGTGAGAATGGGTAGGGCTGGGGAAAGTGGTGGCAGGAGAACGTTGACAAAAAAATAAAATAAAATAGACAGGGGAGGCTAAGAATAGTCTAGGAAATTAAGAAGCCAAAGAACTGATATATACAACCCATGGTTGTGAACTAAGAGGTGTGGGGATGATGGGTTGGGGTGCAGGGCAGAAAGGATAAAGGGGGGACAATGGGACAACTGTAATAACATACTCAATAAAATATACCAAAAAAAAAAGTTCAAAGATAAGTAGAAAGAGTTCATCTCTCATTTAGTATGTCCTAATTTATAATGTAGAGGTAGCCAAATATTATAGTTTCAGAGGCAGGTTACAAATTATTTTCTAATTCAAAAAATGCACTCATAATCATTCTAGCAAGAAGAGACTGGAAGCTATTGTGTGGGAAAAAAGCATGCTCTAGAGTCACTATTTCAGCTTCAGTAGAAAGTTGTTTCGTTTCATTCTTGTGCTGATTGAATTTCACTACTGTTCATAAAGTATTATTTCTACGAAGTCCAAAATGTGAACATCTGTGACATCTTACATACCACGTATCACTTGATACTCAAATTAGTGAAATATTAATCCAACAGAACTACACAAATTGGGGTCCTGCAACAACATCTTGTCCAGTTACCTGGGTAAGAGTAGAATGAACACAAATCGATTGATAAGAGAAGATTTAGTCATTGAAAAATAAATTCTAGGACATGTGATTTTACAAACCTAAAAGGTTTGTAAAACCTCTTAGGAAAATTCATAAGAACTTATGGTAAATTAGATGGTTTTAAAGATACATAAAGATACTACATCTACATATCTAAAGGAAAGTTGGGCTGTTTAGCTACACAAAATACACTCAGGCCACAAAGTATGTTAATGAATTTTAGAAAGGTGCTAAAACAGAAACAGAAAATAGAGGTTTCTTTGTATATTTTAATTAATTAGAAAATTTAATAAGCATAATTAATCATTTTCAGTGAATTTGAGGGTTACTCAAGGAGCTAATGCTATGGAGTGCAATGCATTACTCGAACAAATGCAGTGTTGAGAACACTCCTGATTGTTGATAATAGTCACAGAAATT
Organism: Mormoops blainvillei; assembly: GCA_004026545.1. Taxonomy (NCBI): domain Eukaryota; kingdom Metazoa; phylum Chordata; class Mammalia; order Chiroptera; family Mormoopidae; genus Mormoops; species Mormoops blainvillei. Next base: position 288,565 of record PVJD01001089.1, on the reverse strand, counting down.
TCCTCATCTTATCTCATGTTTATAGCAAAGAACAAAAGAATGGAAAATTTTGCCAATTGTTGCTAAACTTCTTCCCAGAATCCAAACTATTCTTGTGGCTTAAAACCCCAGCAATTCATATTATTTTAATTACTCATTTTAAAGAGCATGTTGTGTTATAAAACTTGTGGCTGTAACTTTGAAGATTTTTTTTTTTCCAGAGTTTACAAAATGAGCAAAAATATTATAGTGAGCCACTGAACTTCACTGACCTGGAGTTGCCAGATTGTCCTTTGGAACCACAAACTACCAACCCTCTGTATGTCATCTGAAATGACCCAAAGGTTGCTCACCCAGTACACATCCCCAAATTCCCAGTTTGGGTAACACACAGATGTTTGATGATGAGCCAAACCCAAAACAGCCTGCCTGGCCTCTTTTGAACATGGAATTGCCTAGAATTAAAACTAATTTGCTCAGGAACCCTAGAGCAGGTCACAGTTCTTTCACTCACTGAGCCCAGCAAAATACCAGAGAACCATTGCATTAATTTGTTTCTTTGTTTGTTTGTTTATTCATTCATTCATTCATACATTCATCCATCAAGTACTTATTGGCAGAAATCAAGTCTCCTGTCCCAGTGAGATTTATATTTTGGTGGGTGTAACAGAGAACAAGTATGTGAACAAATAAACAAGACGATTTCAGTAGCGATTTATGAAAATTTAATCTTGGATCCCTTTTGATCAGTTGTGTAAACTTGGTAATGTTTCTCAACCTTTTTGGTATGTTAATTTTTAAGATGTCAATAAAGTATCAGTTCTCCTAGGCTTTTGTGTGAGGATTAAATTAGATTATGCAATAAAGTGCTTGGGAAATAACATGTGCTTCACTTTCATAGGATATATACTAGGATGTCTGCAGTGCTATTTGAAATGTGGAAAAAGGGACATATCCCAATCCCCTCAGTGGCAAGCAGAATGGATAAATGATACATATTATATTCATGTGATGCAATGCTTCCCAGTTGTTAAAATGCACATGGAAGATTTAAAAAAAGAACGTAAAATATAATTTGAGTGAAAAATGTGGCAGCAAATATATAGTATGCTATTAACAATAGAACATTCATATACATGTAAGTATATGTGGAGAAATATTTTTTAAAGAACGGGAAAATACATATCAAATTCATGGTGATGAATGTACTGTTAGGGAAGAAAAGAACAGTATAACTAGGAAGAGGATAGAGGAATTCAAAGAGCACTGCCCCTTTATATGTACTATTTATTTTATTTTTAAAAGAAGACTCATGACAAATTGAATGAAAAGTAGTAAGAGGGGATGTTCTGGGGGAGATATTATCCATTGCATGGATAATTAAGATACAAGATAAAACAGGGGTCTTGTAAGAGGAAAATTTTTTGTGTATTTGTGGCCTTCCTTTTTACGTGGCCGTAACTTTAAGTTTGACAGTTCATTTTCCCTGACTTAGCAAGGTTTCATGGAATGAATGTGCCTTTCATTTTAAGTTAGTTCCTGTTTTTTGAGGTAAAACATAGTTTGGAAGATCAAATAGATTTTCTTAATATTTCATTACATTTTTTTTAAATTATAGTTTTGTTTCCACATTGTTTCCAGCCAAAAACTTCATCACATCGGGGGATACAACACAAAGTTCCTGGCTGCTGCTGTTGAGTTTAACATAATAAAGGTCAGAGTGTTCCAGTGCATCTTAACAGAATAATTGACACAATTTCTCCCTGCCCTACGTAATACAAAGACTTGATTGACTTTCACAGATTCCAAGTGGTCTTTCTTCAAGGGCTCTTTACACGACTAAATACACACATTTGTCTAACTTTGCTGGCGTATATTCTTTCCAACTCTGATGGTTGTTAACGTTCACTGAGAACTTACAGTCCATGCACAGATTTGCTAAGTGAAGCTGTTAAGTTTCCATTTTCCACCTCACATGAATAGTTACTCGAGTAGTCATGGACCAGGATGGATATCCCCCCAAACCAAAGCTATTTGGCACAGCTTTGTCTTTCCTTTCACAAGCAGGGGAAAGGGTTGTGGTGGCTAACATTTCCATTCAGCACATTCACTGCATGAAAACCAGAGCATGCTTAAAATAGGAATTGCTGTTGTGGTAGCTGTTTAAAGTTTTAATGAAATAAAGCAAAGTAATATTATTTTTATTGCCATATTTTTCCTTGCTGAATTCTTATCAGGATCCAGTAGAACATGCTTTTCTGTTTCCTTGGAGGACATATTGCTTGGGAGGTTTTTGGTATATCTCACAAGATTTCAGGATAAATAAGGATACCCCTAAAGAACATTCATTTAATGAGGCAAGAATCCAACCAGGATGTTTGAAAAACTTCAATCTTCTCGTTATCTTCCAAAGTTCAGATGACTGCTTCAGACCCCTGACTCTGTGGAACTCTTTGCAAAAGAGAAAGGGCCATTTATAAAGTGTTCAATTTATTTGCTTGCATCATTTTTCATTTTGCTTCACTGTGTTACATTATCCTTGCCACATCCGAACCCTTGAGTTAAACTGTAACAACCTTGAGAAAGGTGGCAGAGCCTCCCAGGAACCCAGGATACGTTAGCCATTGAAATAGATGAATTGATTATTGAAAAATGAGCAGGACTCTCGCAACTCCTAGAATTTTTGAATAAAATACTTCTGTTGAATGATCATTTCTATCTGCCCCCATGTTTTGTTAACTTGTGATGTGGTTTTTCTGTCAGACCACACTGTTTTTGCCTGCCCTGCAATTTCCCTGACACTTCTTCCCTGTGTGTCTTTAGCCCTCATGGAAGCTCCTCGTCCCATTTGTCTTAGTAATCCTGGTACCAGAGGATGTTCCAGACTCATATACTCATAGAAAATCCCCCCAATTCTTTCTCACTTCTGCAATCAATTGTACATTTTCCACTCCCTTAATACTTTATATGTACAGGTTTTACCATATTACCCAATATTTCTTCATCTTATTCTTACCTACTGCTTTGTATCTTAAGGAAAGCATGTTTGCTTCCTCTCCCCCTGCCTCCACACCTCCACCAAGCCTTCACTATCACCAGCAAGCTGAGACTGATCCATGTCTTTTTCTTCTGTGTTTTGTCTTTTAAATCACAATTATTGAACAGTGACAATGTGTGGGAGAATTAAGAGCAGGTAACATTAGTTATAACCATTAAGGACTCACAATCTTAAAGACTAATCAAGGAAACAAAATATAACATTTGTTTTAAAATAATGACAAATATTTAAATAATTTATAACAAATACAGAAGAGAAGTCAAATATTGCCAAACAAAGTGACTCAAAAATTGTTTGTTTGTTTTTTTGGTCAGTAAAGGGCTCAAGAAATGGAGAAATTACTTCTAGATGGGATTCCAGACATACTATATTAAGAAAGTAGAGAAGTTTTAATTCATCCATTTAACTCATGTTTTTTAAGATGCTGATAGCCACCAGGTACTGTGATAGACACTTGTGTGAACAGAATTTAACAAGGTGACCAGAAAGAGATGAAAAGTCTTTGATCAGATGAGCAACTACTAAGGCTGCTAAGCAAAGGTAATGAAGCCAGTCTGGTATACATTTATCCATGAACATAGTCAGCAAACAGTTGTACTATTTCTATGCACTTGGTATTGTGATAAGTCCTGGGAATGCAGAAATGACACACAATAAGACAATTCTCTTCCAAGGATTCAGAATGTACTAAGGGAGACAGGAAAACAATTGCCAGAAAAATATGATACATGGTATAACAGAGGCATCCAAACCATGCACTCAGAACTAAAAGATACCGAAGAATAATACATACCTTAGTGGGAAGCAGGCAAATAACACAATTTATTCAATAGATATTGAGACTAAGAAGAAACACAAGGTGCTCTGTGCTTTGGGAGATTTGCAAATATATGGGAAAAACTAGATTATATGTGAAAGATAGTGTGGCTAGATTGTATTTAAATAAAGTGGGGTCCAGATCGACAGGGCTCTGTATAATGTCCTGGGGAACCTTAACTTTAGATTAGGCCCAGCGGGAATATTTGAAGAAGTTTCAGTGGGTCAGAGAGGTGATTAGAATGGGCAACTTCAATGGCTGAAGTAATGAAAATGAAGGGTGTGGCGGAAGTCCAGGATTTAGAAGGCTGGTTTAAAAATGAGGCTAAAGCGTAATGGATGGTACCACAAACATTACAATATGGGGGGGGGTCGATAAAAGCAAAGTTTACTGAATAAATGATTCAATAGTTCTTTCCTGGTTACTTGCTTAAGAGCAGAAAGGCATGCAACTTGGAAGACTGCACTTTTGTGTCTTAGCCCAAATTCCACTGTGGAGCAGTAGTGATGCAGGAAATAGGGAAGGTTCTGGGCCACGCCTCATGAGCCACTGCTGTCCATAAATGTGTGTTCATCCTGACCAAGGGGAAACTGGTTGGCCTGAAGCGAATAAAAACGGGCCTGAGGACCATTTACTCAGACTTAAATAACATTCCCTGGGGAAATTTGCCTGTTATTATAACTTTATAAAAAGTGAGGATCTGCAGATAATGGCTCATAGTTTCATAAAAGGAAGACCTGTTTGACATTCCAGAAGGTTCTGCTTTACTTATCTAGTACTTCAATCACAGGAAATGTTCAGCAGTCATGGAGAGTTGGGAAGTCTGCAGTCTGAAATTCCCTCGTCCTATGACTTGCCATGAAAACTTTGGCATCTCAAATTCTGTGGTCCCTTTCTTCATGTGACAATTTATCTCCATGTTCCCATTAGGTTCAAGGTTTTATAAATCTCTTAATATAGCATAACTATTTCACTTCAGAAACTGAATAACACAAAATGCTTTTAACATCTCCTTTGAGTTCTCATTTTATCGCCTTGACTTCATTCAACTTAATGAGTCTTTTTATTACCAGACTCTTAACATCTATCTTTGACTGTCTTACTGCTGTTTCTTTGGCTTTGTTTCATTTTTCTTAATACTGACTTCCCGTCATCACTGACAACTCTTCTAATACATTTTAATATATTCTGCCTTCAGTCCCAAATTATTCCTTTTTTGTCCTTTAAGTCTTAGTGAAATGGTATCATGTTAAGTATGTGGTCCCTAATTTCTTTATGACCAAGCAAAACTACCTATGAAATTATTCTACCTGTAACTTGAATGAATTAGCCAGTTAGGCTAAATGTATGATGCAATTAATCACATAATCTAAACCACACACACAGCCATACACATACACACACTTCTGAAATATAGGTGCTCAGTAGTCTTATTTACCTATTGCAGTATTAAATGTTTGCAGACGGGGATCACAACTAATTTAATTGCATTAAAATCATGTAGCACTAATATAGGTCCACATTTCTTGTAGATGTGAATTAGATATGGGACAACTGTGGTGCAATACCTTGTTACATGATTAGTGTCCTGTTGCTAAAGTTATTGAACTAGCTAAGGTGTTTTTTTTTAATTCATGTTTAACTGAGGCTTTATTTAATTTATTTTTTAATAAAATGTTTCTTATTTTGACATCATTACAGATGTCCCCCATTTTACCCCTTTTCCCTCCACCAAAATGCTCCAACATTGGCCTTCCCACATTGTTCTTTGTGTCCATCTATCACGTATATATGCATATATATACTTTGGCTGCTCTGTTCCAGTCCCACCCATCCCTCCTCCCCTCTGAGATCTGTCAGTCTGTTCCATGTATCCATGCTTCTGGTTTTATTTTGTTCGACAGTTTATTTTGTTCATTAGATTTCACCTATGAGTGAAATCGTATGGTATTTGTCTCTCTTTGACTGGCTTATTTTGCTTAGCAAAAGCTAAGGTTTTAAATTTCTTGTGCAAACATGAATAAATGGGATTACCTTTCTAAAAGGAAAATATACACCAAAGAAATAAATATAAATATGCAGAAAAAACCTTCCTCACACGACTTACTGCACTTTTTTTTTTCTGGTGAGAATAAAAACATTTTAAAGGAATACCTGATGACTAGACAATAAATAAGATGAAAACATCAAGTTTAACATTTAAATACAAGTATTATAACATTATAGAGCCATATAAAATTTCAATTGCAACATTCCTTTGAAGAAACTCCATTTTATTTTGTTTCCATTCTAGTCAAACTGATGTTTAGGGTTGATATGTATGTATCTATGGGATGGGAGATAAATATTGAAATTTTATACCATAATAGACTTTTTTCACTAACAATGAGTTGGTGGAACTCTTGACATGTCAGCAAGCATGTCCAACTACAGATTTAACCTATTTTATCTGTCTCTTTTTTTGTTTTTTGAAACATGAGGTTGTCATTGGCCTTGTGATAAGTATACATTATTGGGGTTTGGGTTATCCCAAATAGCATATGTTAAACTATGCTAAGTAGAGGTTTAAACTTGAAATAATGTTGAAATGCTACTTTGGTTATAGACATGTGGAAAATGAAGAAGGAGGTGCCTTTTCACTGCCAATGTCTTCCACATCAAGGGGCCTGGGTCAGAGATGTAACTGGTGTGCTTCCTTTTATATTTTGCACCTCAGAACCTTACTCTTTCTCCCTTTCACCCTTCCTTTTCCCCTATGCATAGGAAGGGTCAAAAAGCCACAAATATTAGGTCATTTAAAATTGAGTGAGTGTAAGATTTTTTTGTTTTTGTTTGATTTTCTTTTTTGTAAGTCAAGGTAGAAGTATGGTATCTGGGGAGACATTTGCTTAGGTCTGACCTCCTAATGAGGACTATGATACAGTCACAGGTTAACCTGCTGAGACAGAAATTTATGTTTTGTTCTTGTTCTATATTCTTTCCATTTGAAGAACACAGGCAGACATTCTGTATTCCTTTTCTCCAGAAAAAGTCTATGTGGTGTATTCTACTTTAAATTTCCTTTTCAGTTTTCTTTTGTTAGACTATTTAAGCTCCTTTAAAATAAGATTATAGGGACGAAAGATGAGATGGAGAAGCAGTCAAAAGAGAGACAATTCTGCCTCATTCCAAAGTAGAGGCTACAGGTTCACAAGTTCTGTGGGCAGTGCAGACCACAATCCTTGGACCCCCCCCCCCAGGAGGGTGAGAGGGACATGCATTAAGGGAGGTGATAACTGGACTTTCAACCCTATCAAATTATCCTTGGCTCAAGAAGAAACAGAATGACAATGTTGTTGTGCACTGAAGTCTTGATCAATGTATGTTTAAGTGGTAACCCAACATAGACAAAGGGTCCTTAGACCTAAATAATTGGAGTGGGAAACAGGAAATAAGTTAATGACTAAAACTTAATTGTTTGCCATCTCTAAGAGACAGGAACTCATTTTCAGAATTACTTTAATTTAAAGGGGAAAATGTAATATGCCATTTTTGACATTTCCAATTTGTGGAGGAAGAGTCACATCAGGTACAATACCCAATATGTACCTCTATGTGGAACCCATTGTTAAAATCAAAATACTCCTGTCTGCTCGGTAAAGAGAAGGATAATCATTCCTATAAATTCTAATATAAATTCAGTGTATCCCATGTCAATGTACACAGTGAAGCTATGGTGTGCATTCCTGTGAGAAGGTTCAACACATGTCCTGCTTTGTTGGAGGCCATCCTGGTGTGTGCAAATTGCCCTTGTAAACTTGACAGTATCCACTTTTTCAGTGATGTGCGGTACCAGTTTCAATGGTAAATGACTTTGTCAGACTTTGCATAAAATGTTCTGGCCTTGAGATAATCACCAGTTTATTATCAGTATAGTATCCTGGACAGAGACTGCAGCCTCTAAATAGTACATATGCAGTTAGTGTCTTTTAATTCTTCATTAAATAGGAAATGTATGGTGATTCATTATTCATAAGTTTAAATATTTGTACGAAATACTGAAAAAGAACAGCCAGAATAGAGATGAAAATATATTATAAATTTTTAACTTACTTTTTAAATTTAATGAGATTTAAGTTTTTGAATCTGTAGGAAACAGTGAAGAAATTAATAAAAATTTCATCATGATACATTTTCTGTGCAAAAAGGAGAAAATTCTGAAATACCACTTGATACTGTACATGACTAACTGCAAGCTAGTATACAAATTAGTTGTATTTCTCATATAATATAAAACTGTTGATTACTTAAAAAACAAAAAAATATAGGTAGATTTTTGGTGCCTGTGTCAAAAATTTTGGATATGATGACATTCTGAATTTATTGTGTTAATGGTGAAAATGATAACACCAATTTGACCAGACTGACAATCATGTTTAATAAAAGTACATGGGAAAAAATTTTTAAATTGCAATCATTCAAGGGGAAATCATATTTTAAAAAATTTCTGAAACAACTTTACAAAATATTTAAAATAATAAAAAATCCTAAAATGTTTTATGAAAGGGCTTTGGAAAAGCAGATAAAAAGCTACTCAGAATGTTTTCCACTATCAGTTATGAAGGTGGAAAGAATATTGACAAATTTTTTCACAGTCTAGATTCCTGACCCCATTTTTTGCAGAAATTTTACCCACAGACTGAGAAAACATGTTTTTGTACAAATTTTAAAAGTGAAATAAAATGTTGATTATCATTGACAAAATTTCAATTGCTTCACACAGTAATACTCAAATACTTTATTTAAGAGTAAAAAATTATGGCTTGGAATAAACTTTAATGATTTTGTTGAACTTGTGAGACAGAAAAAATGATACCTGGAATAATATATCAAACAACTCATTGTTAGAGAAACAATGTTATTAGTAGAAACATAATAATACGAAAACCTCACTGGAGCTCAGAGAGGGAAACTTATCACACTATGGAGGAAATCTGGAGCTTTGTCAAACTTTTGAAAAATATTCTTGATCTTTTAATTTGGCACTAACAAAATCATTGCATTCAATATTTTCAAATAATAAAATAAGAGATTTAAATCAAGTAAAACTTCCTTTTTTCTTCAGTAACAACTTCATGCATTTTGTATCATACATCAAATCAACATCAGGGAAACTGAATAATATATCTGAAGTAATGGAAATGGAGATGAATATTGGAAGGATATCAAAATCTAACTCTCAGTGATCACCTTCTCGCCTGAACTCTACAGATTGTCATTTATTTGGTACTAATCATTTACTACCTTGCGTAATGCATAATGTCTTGTTCATTTTATTCCTCAATGCCAGTGGGGGAAAATACAACTTATTATTTAATGGTGTTTATTAATCTCTTCTATATGTATTTTTTCAATACTGCACCAAGGACCCTGCTGAATAAGTTTCCTGGTATGATTTTAACTCCATAGGTAAGCATCATCAAATATACTGGCAAATGTCAATTAGAAAACATATATTTCATGTTTATGGTCTCCCACTTGACAGCAAATGGGGAGAAGACCTTCATTTCAAAGAGGCTCATGATGTCATTTCTAATACTTATTATAACTTGGAAATAACATACATTTTCAGTAGCAGAGTTTGGGTAAAGTAGCAGGGTTTGGTCAGGGGGAGGCTGGGAGTAGTGTGGGAAATTAAGAAGCCAAAGAACTGCTATGTACAGCCCATGGACATGGACTAAGATGTGTGGGGATGATGGGATGGGGTGCAGCATGGAGGGGATAAAGGAGGGGAAAATGGGACAACTGTAATAGCATACTCAATAAAATATACAAAAAAAAAGAGAAATTCATACAATAGAATATTAGACATAGAATAGGAATATTTTATAGAAGTTTTAATGACATAAGAAAATAATGACTTGTTACTCTATGATAAATAGAAGAAAGATACAAAACTATATATATAATATGAGGTTAATCATATGTATACATGTATTGTGTGTATGTATATAACAGTACAGAAAAATGTTAAAATGTTAATAGTGTTTGCAGCTGGCAGTTATCAATTATTATATTATTATATTTTCCTGCTTATTTTCCCCTTTCTTGTCTACCTTTTCTACAATGGATTTGTGTATTTCCTCATTATGAAAAATATGCATTCATTGGTTATGAGCACTTTCACACCTTTGTTACAATACCGGAAGGTGAGGTGTTATAATAGGCTACCCCAGGAGAATCCAACCAACAGGCCAAGTTTGTAATTAGTAATAGAATTAAAACCTTCTACCAACTATTTCCATCAATAGTTATGCTATCACCAATAAAGAAAAAATTTGATTGATTTTTAAATGTCTTCATGGGATCTAAGAGATTGATACTATAGTCTCAAAGTCAGTAGGCTTTTATCTTATTGGTGATAATTGTTGGTGGTTGAAATCCTATCCTATGCATTTGATAATACTCATACTAATATGGATATAGCAAAAATTAAGTTAATATAAGCATCACACATAACCAGTGGCTGCCTTGTGGCAGATGGCTAGCTAATCATTGTCTAAAATTTAGACTTAATTTCAGGAAGTTGTCTGGTTTCTTAAAGAGCTAGGAGCTGGGCCTTAAATAAGAAAATATATTAAGTACTTTGTACATTTCCATTGAAGAGACTTTGGAGTTCCACCGGATGGTAAATGTTAAGCGTGTATGCCAGCCAGCAGTCTTGAGATTTTGTCTATTGAGGATATTTTAGCACAAATTTGCCAAATCTTCCATCTCCCAGGGAGTACTGAGGAGGTGAATTTCAAAGTGGCCCCTATATACTGAGGCAAAATGTAGGTAAAAGGTAAAGTAAAATTTCTAGCAAAATAACACAGCAGTCTACATAGTTATGGATTGTGGAAATCAAATTCGCATAGTGTACCTTACCCTTTAATTTATTTATTAATTAATCTCAGTGTATTCATCATTAGTTAGAAATCTATATAATGAGCTCTAATTAAAGGACATGAACACTTTGGGTATATCATTGAACGAAGTAGGCAGTATTCTGACCTGGTGGAAGTTGCCATCTAGGAGGTAAGTTATCAATGAGATATTCTTTTTAAACAAACATGAGAATACTGAAAGGTCAACTGTGAGTCTAACTAAAATGAACAACCCCTGAGATGGCAATGATGAAGCTAGGCTTTCTGAATAATGTGTGGTTGTTGGAAACTGGAGCTTCGATAGTTTCACCCACATACATAAAGAACATTTGGCATTCATCCTACAAATATTTATCAGACCCTGGTAGACTGTGTGCTAGCTATTGCAAGCACAGAAGGAAAAGACAATATCTCTCTGATATAGACATAATGGGCTTATGAAATAATCCTATTGTGACCATTGGTTTTGAAAGTCAAGAGTAAAGATAAGGTAAGAAAGGAAGGAAAAGAGGAAAAAGGTGAGCCACTATTAGTGGATCACCTATTCTGGGTCTGACAGTTTGCTTGGCATTTTACAGGTCACTTCACTTAACACCTATAATGTACATATTATTATCCTATATTCATGATGAGAAAACTCAGGGTCATAATATAGGTAAATTGTAAGAGCTACTAATTAGTGGTAAAGTTAGTATTTTAGAACCAATCAGTGTTATTTTTTACCTATATCTTAAATCATAGCAATAATATCATTTCCAATGAGTCTTGAAAATCTTTAACAATATCTGTTGTAATGGAATAACAAATTAGATGCAATGTGAAATACATTGGTGAAAATTACCCATATATATTCAATTTAAAAATATTATCTGGAAAACATAGGATCTGCTATGAATGAATGAATGAATGATTACATACATAGATACATACATACATCAACCCCAAAATTTAGGCTATTTATTTTTTATTGAATTTATTAGTGTGACATTACTTAATAATATTATATAGGTTTCAGGTGTACGATTTTATAATACATCATCTATATGTTGTATTCTGTGTTCACACCCCAAGTCAAGTCTCCTTCTATCACCATGGCTAGTCTAGTTTTCACATGATTTTGTTATAGTAAGACAGAATTTTTTTAAATAACACATTAAATTCAAGGCAAGTGAAATATTGTTTAATAACCAAGGTAAAATTTATATTTAAAAATCTAAATAAAATTTACCTTCATCATCATTTCTCTAGGGGAAAAAGAAACTATGTTAATTTCTATGTGAATAATATCTTTTCTATAGTTAGCCTAGAATTTCCACATATTACTTTTTCTAATCATTGAATCTTTAGTTGAATATATAAAAATGTGTCAGGATTGAGAGTTTGACAAAATCTAATATTTCAGAGTCTCTTGTTAGTGTAGGCATAGAGCTGTGCAAAATACTTTTCACTTCTGGCAAAAACAATGGGAAAAAAGCATTAGTCTCTCCAGGATGAGTTTTGATACTTCCCACTCTATGGAGATCCAAAAACGCGAAGTGAGATCAGAATTTTTCACTAATTTTTAGCCATTTCTTCCCATTCTGGGAATAAAATGTGGAAAACATTTGTTCAAGGGCAAAGTGAACTTTTTCTGAACCTCTCAGGACATCCACTCTTAGTCACAAACAGAACCTTTTAGTTCTCTCTCAACTTCTACTAAAGCCACTAAAGAATTACAGAATGGCTTCTCCTAGTCTCCATCCAATCAGAATTATTTTCCTTCCTTTATCACATTGTAAGTAATATTATTCCAAGCTCTGGATTTATAGTACACTTGATAGAAAACATAAAATCAGTTTTGTTGCCAGAGTGCCAGAGTGAAATAGCCAATATTCTTTAAAATGTCCTCTTTCTGCCTCCAAAGCTATTTAAATGAAACTACCAAAGAAATAACATGATGGTTAATTGAATGAATTCCTTTTCAAAAGGTCACGGTCTATGATGTTTATCTTTCATAGCCTCTGGGGTTATTTGGTCATGTAAGGGTGGTCATGCAAAAGAGTTACTTTAGAGATTGTTTATTTTAGTTTATGAATTGAAAAGAAAAAACTCAAATGACAGAAGGCCACATTTGTTTGGATAAGCATTATGTTATGTTTGATAGAATCCAAAGAGTTTTCAGAGTAACTGCTCCTTGTAGGGCAATGATTCTTCAAAACGAGTTTTGTTAATAAAAACTGGAAAGTGCACAATGACGAAATGCAAAAGAATTTACCAACATAAAAACTAAATAGTAGGCTCCCACTTGGAAGAGAGAAATATGCTGAGGGGAAGCCGACAGTATCTCTGAGATGAAGAAAGGAATAAAGAAAGTAAAGGGGAATTACCCTTCTATCCGTTGCGTGGAGGGGTGTTAACCAGTTCGCTGTTAGGCCTGCTCAGCTGAGGATCTCATTGTGAGTTGTGAAAGAGAGCCTTAGATATAAGAACTTTTATTTCCTTCCATTCAATTCTTTTGTAGAAATCATTGACGATTTTAAGAAAAGAATGAGCTGATAGCATACTGTTAATGTATTAATTTATTAGAATTATTTTTAGAAATATTATCCTGAGATTTATATTTTTCTTTGATTTGTCAAAAAAAGTGAATGTAGAGCTTAACATTATGGAGCACAAAAGGTGGGCCAAATGATTTGGGCACACACTGATCCAGACCATATGTTCCACCAGCTTAGAAGTAACATGCATTGCTGACTGTTTTCATTGTGCTTTGTGCTGTGGCTTGAGAAACATCAGGTTCCCATTCCATTTTCCTTGTATGGTTTCCAGTACTTAAAAGTACAAAGAACAATTGCTTTAGAAATTCTTTGAAAAACTGTCTAGTTGTTTTTCTATCTTCAAGAAGTCTCTACATTCATCTGTTCTTCACACGGGAGCATGTATCCTGGATTGAAAAGCACTAGAGATGAGTCCTTCACTTCCTAAAAATAATCTTTATTCAGATTCATACTATTGGGTTGACCAAACAGTCCATTTAGTTTTTTCTTTAAAATAAAAATCATTTTCAAAAATAACTTTATTTGTTTGGATATTTTGAATAGGTCAACTATCTCCCACTATTGGCTTCTAGTAGGTAAAGGCTAAGGGCGCTGCTAAACATCTTCCAGTGCATAAGACAGCCCCACAGCGAAGAATTGTTTAGCCAAAACATCCACAGTACCCAGAAACTTTGCAAACCACTTTTAACACATTCGATCAGTCAAGGCACCTTCTCCATTCACAGCACAAATCTTTCTTTGTATTTCAGTTGTATTTTTATGTTTCTTGAAATAATAAAGCATAATACATCTAAAATATTGTATATTTTCTTCATCTTCAATATTAAAATGACTGCCCAAAAATTCACCAATTTTGAGTTTTAAAAATGCAGGCTGATATGACAACTGTCACAATACAACCTAACAAAATTGTTTTGAATGAAGTTAAAGACAACTAAGCACTACTAGAGCCATTGAATGGAAAAAAACTAAATGAACATTTTGGCCAACCCAATACATGGGGTGCCCTAGCTCAGGGATCAGTAAACTTACCCTCCAAAAAATGGTTTAAGTTTTGTGTCTCATACGGTGTCTGTGCAGCTGGTCAAATATTTGCATTTCATACAAGTTTCACATGTCATAAACTATTATTCCTTAAAAATTTTTAAACCTTTAAATGGCTTAATATATGAAAATTATTCTTAACTCATGTATCATACAAAAACAGGCCGAGGCTGGACATGCCCATGGGTCATAGTTTGCTGACCTCTAACCTGGTGCATTGGTTAGAAACCTGAAACTTGAGATTAGCTATTGTTGAGAACTAAAATCCCATCATTTATTGTGCAACTTTAGCAAAATACAATCCCTCTGTGTCTCTTTTTTCATAAGCACGATAATGTCTATTTAATAATGTAAAGATTAAAGTTAAATTCTTATTGTGTATTCATTTTAGTAGCTACAGTTGAGACTATAACTTTTTCAGGTGGAGAAGGACACCAGTGTCACCTTGCTTCGTCCTCTGTACAAACAACAGCCACTTACTATCTTTGGTAAATAATCTCTTTACAAAACTTGAAGCCTCTTTGTGTCATTCTCTTTCCTATCCCAAACTACATTGATTCCTCTAACTTTAACTTAGAAACTATTTTTTCCTCAACTCTTTAGTCATGTTCTGAAATTCTCTTAAGCTCAGAAATGTTTCATAATCCTCTGAACTCATTATGCCAAAAGCGGACTGCATTTTATGACGCAGTGTGCAGCCATGTCTTCAAAGCTTTTGCATAACCACATGAAACTTTCCCAGAAGATGAATCATAGGCTATTTTCTGAAAATTTAAGTATCATTACTAATGCTTTTTCTTTCCAGAAAGAGTAAGGTGTTTTACATACCAGTAATTATTCATTTTGCTATCTAAGGGGGACTCAAAAGAACTTGATTTACCTTCCAGAGGGTGGGCCCCTTGTAGTACAGGTTTCCCCCACTAGGTGAGGGTGCTAGACACCCATCTGTGTCAGTGCTCCAGATACCGTCATTGTGAGAGGCTGTGTTCTGCTTCAGTGAAACTTTTCTGAAGACTCTTTCAAAGCGTTTGCCCATTTCATGATGGGTGATTTACATGTACACCTACCCACACCGTACTGAGTGTTCAGCAATTTTTGAACAAAAATGGCAAGACCCCCATGCCCCACCCTCCATTCGCCTGATCTCATCCTGAGTGACTTTTTTGTTGTTGTTGTTTCTCTGGATGAAAAATTCCTCAAAGGGAAATGTTTTGCCATGTGGAAGAGGTGAAACATAAAAAACAGCAGAGACATTAAAACTCATTAAAATCGATGAGTTCAAAAACTGTTTCGAGCAGTGGAAAAAATATCTCCATAGGTGTATTACATCAAATGGGGAGTATTTGAAGGGGACTGAAGTTCAAACATGTAAGAATGAATGCACAATTTTTGTAATAAATTCAGTTTTGGGGTCCCTCCTGTAAATTGTAGTAGTATTTGTTGTTCTTACACGAATTCAAAGTCCTGTGGGTGCTTTAAAGGATGTCCTGTTTGATTTCTTATTTCTTTAACTAGTTTAGCACAGCACTGTTTATAAGAATTAGTTTTTCACTTTTATTTCCCCTTTAGTTTTTAAATATAAATTTATTTATAAATTACCTTTGCCATGGTACTGCTGGTTGTACTTAAGTAACAACACCTACATTCCTCTACTATCCTCTCATCCATAACGTTTGACGATCATTAATATTTTCCCAATCTCTATAATTTTTTCAATTCCAAAAAGTTATATAAATTGAATCATCATGATATGCAACTTTTCAGTACTGGCTTTTTAATTGAACATAATTATTTTAAGATTTATCCAAGTTGTGTATATACAGTATAGTTCATTCCTATTTGATTGCCGAGTTCCATATTCCATGGTATGGATGTATCACAATTTGTTTATCCATCCATTCACTGGTTGAATATGTATATGAATTATTTTCAGATTGGGGCTATTATAAATATATCTACTGTGAACATTCTGACAAAGCTTTCTTTTTTTTTAACATTGCTTTTCATTTCTCTTAGATGTCTAAGAATTCAATTGCTAAGTAATAAAATAACTACATTTAATTTTGTAAAGAAACTACTAAACTGTTTTCCAAAATAACCGCACCATTCATATTCTCACCAGCAATGTCTGTGATACACTTTCGTCACATCCTCATCAATATTTTGTTACTATTTTTAATTTTAGCCATTCTAATAGTTGTGTACTAATATCTCAATGTAGTATTTTTATTATATTTTTCCACTACGACTTACCAGCCTTATATACCTGCCCCCTGCCATCTCAGTGTAGTTTAAACATGAATTTCTCTAAAGCTAATGCTATTGAACGTCTTCTCATGTGCTTATTTGTTACTTGTATACCCTCATTATTAAAATGTCCATTCATATTTTGCCCATTTTCTAATGGAATTGTTTCTTTTTTAATGTTAAATATTGAGAGTTCATTATAAGTTCTAGGCACTAGTTCTTTTTCAGAAATATGGTTTGTAAACATTTTTACCAAGTGTGTAGCCTTGCCTATTTACGCTTTTAAAAGGGTCTTTCACAGACCAAAAGTTTTTAATTTTGATGAGGGACAATTTATCAGTGTTTTGTGTTTCCTATTTAAGTCTGTGATCCCTTTTTAGTTTATTTTTTTTTGTAAAACATGTGAAGCTTATCACAAGATTTATTTTATACCATGGACTATAGTTGTTCCAGTACCATTTGTTGAAAAGGCTATTCTCCCTCCATCAGGTTGCTTCTGAACCTTGATGAAAAATTAGTTGACCATCCCTTACTGGTGTGGCTAGGTTGGTTGAGTGTTGTCCTGCAAATCAAAAGGTCACCAGTTCAATTCCCGGTCAGGGTAGATGCCTGGGTTGTGGGTTCGGACCATAATTGGAGCACATATGAGAGGCAACCAATGTTTCCCTCTCTCACATCAATGTTTCTCTGCCTCTCTTACTTTCTTCCTTCCCCTTTCTCTAAAAATAAATAAGTAAAATCTTAAAAAATACAGTTGGTCATATTTGTGTGTATCTACTTATTTTTTTTTTTGGTTGTTTTCCACTTTTCTGTGCCTGTGTCCCTATAATACATTTTTGTTGTTGTTGTTGTTTACTATAGTAAGTCTTAATGTCAGGTAGAGTAATTATTTCATGGTATTCTTATTTGTCAAAATCATTTTAGTTATTCTTGGTCCTATGTGCTTCCATATAAATTTTAGAATAAGCTTAACTATATCACCAAAAACCTTAATGGGAATTGCACTAAACATGTAGATCAGTGTGGGGTTAAATGACGTCTTCAGTCTTTCAGTCTATTAACACAGTACTACTCTATATTTATTTATGTCTTCTTTTATTTATTTCAAAAATGTTTTGTAATCTCCTGCATAAAGACCTGTTATACATTTTTGTTAAATTTATATGTTTCATTTTATTTGGGTAATAATAAATGATATTGTCTTTTTAATTTCCAGTCCCCCATATACTGTGTGAATATATTTTTGCGTTGCTCTGATATCTTACTTACTACTGTACTAACTTAATAGTTCTAGAAGATTTTAGGAAGTCCCTTGGGATTTTCTTTATAGACAATCATCTCATTTCCAAATATGGAAAATTTTATTTAACTTTTTTGCGTTCCACATGTATACCTTTTCTTTTTCTAGCCTTATTGCAGTGAAAAGATCTTCTACTCCTATGTTGAATAAAAGGTGAGAGCAGACATTTTTAATCTTATTAATCTTAGTTGCAAAACTTTATCTTGCACCATTACATATGATATTAACTATAGGCCTTTTTTTACATGTTTAGTATTATGCTGAAGCATTTATTTTCTAATCCTATCTTACCAAGACTTTTCATAATGAACGATGTTTAGATTTTACCACATGGTTCTGCTTCAGTTGATTTAATTCTATGTATTTTTCTTCTTTGGTCTATTCATATGGTAGATTACATTCACTGGTTTCTGAGTGTTGAACCAGACTTTCATACTCAAAATTAATGTCATTTGGTCATGGTGTATAATTTTTATGCATTGTTAGATTCAATTTTCTTAGAATTTTTGCACATATATTCATGTGACATTGGTCTGTTGTCTTTCTTTCTTTCTTTCTTTCTTTCTTTCTTTCTTTCTTCCTTCCTTCCTTCCTTCCTTCCTTCCTTCCTTCCTTCCTTCCTTCCTTCCTTCCTTCCTTTCTGTAGTTTTGGCATCAGGATAAATTGGCATTGTAAAATGAATTGAGAAGTTTTCTCTCCTTTTCATTTTCCTGAAGAGATTGTATAGAATTTGTGTTCATTATTCTTTTTATTTTTTTATTGTTGTTCAAGTATAGTTTATTCCATTCCCCCCCATCACTGCCCTCTCCCACCAGCCTCGATTCCACCCTCCCCTTGACTTTGTCCATGAGTTCCCCCATACATGTTCCTTGGTCACGCTTCCCTATTTCTCCCTGTCTTCCCTGTCCCCCACCCCTCTGTTAACTGTCAGTTTGTTCTTCACTTAGATGTCTCTGGTTACATTTAACTTGTTTGCTTGTTCTGTTGATTAGTCTCCATTTATAGGTGAAATCATATGGCATTTGTCTTTTACTTAGCCTGGTTTATTTCACTTAGCATAATGCTCTCCAAATCCATCCATGCTGACGCGAATGGTAGAGCTCCTTCTTTCTTTCTGCTGTGTAGTATTCCATTGTGTAAATGTACCATTGTGTTTTGATCCATTCATTTACTGATGGGCACTTAGGTTGCTTCCAAAACTTGGCTATTGTAAATTGTACTGCTATGAACATTGGGGTACATAGGTTCTTTTGAACTGGTGTTTCCAGATTTGTACGGTATGAGCCCAGCAGTGGAATTGCTGGGTCAAAAGCAGTTCCATTTTTAGTTTTCTGAGGTAATTCCATACTGCTTTCCACAGTGGCTGTACCAGTCTGCATTCCCACCAACAGCGCACTAGGGTTGCCTTTTCTCCACATCCTTGCCAGCACTTGTTGTTTGTTGATTTGTTTATGATGGCCATTCTGACTGGTGTGAAGTGGTATCTCATCGTGGCTCTAAGTTGCATCTCTCTGACAGCTAGGGATGCTGAGCATCCTTTCATATGTCTCTGGGCCCTGTGTGTGCCCTCCTTGGAGAAGTGTTTGTTCAGGTCCTTTGCCCATTTCTTAATGAGGTTGTTTGTCTTCCTAGAGTAGAGTCATATGAGTTCTTTATATATTTTGGAGATCCCTTGTCCAAGGTATCATTGGCAAATATATTTTCCCATACGGTTGGTTTCCTTTTCATTTTGCTGATGTTTTCTTTAGCAGTGCAGAAGCTTAATGATTGGTCAAATCCTCCAGTGAAACTGTCTGGGTGGGGGGATTTTTTTCTTTATAAGGCTTTTAATTATGAATTAGAATTCTTTAATGGCTAAAGGACTATTCAGATGATCTACTTCATTTTGGTTGAATTTTTATCCTTTTTGGCTTACAACAAATTGGTCCATCCATTTATCTAGGTTGCATTTATGAACATAAGTTATTATTCCCTTCTTATCCTTTTAATGGCTATAGGAACTGTAGTTATGTACCTGATATATGTGATCTGTGTCTTCTCTGTTTTTATTTTTGTCAGTCCTGCTAAATATTCATCAATTTTATTTTTTGCAAAGAAACAACTTTTTTTACTGATTTTATTTATTACTTTCTGATTTTCAATATCATTGATTTCTGCTGTTTTCTTATTCTCTTACTCATCTGCATTTATTTTACTCTTAATTTTCCAGTTTCTTGAATTTAAAATTTGGATGGATTTGAAATGTTTACTCTTTCTTTAACATAGGCTATATTTCCCTCTCAGAACAGCTTTACCTGCATCCCACATATTTTAATATGTTGTATTTCATTCAGGTCCATGTATTTTATTTCCTCTGAACTATGATTATCAAGGAATGCATTAGTTGACTTTCAAGTGTATGGGGATTTTCTTGTTGTGAGTCTATTATTAATTTTCAGATTAAATTAATTTTCATTTTAGTTTTTTCTTAAAGTTATTGAGGTTTGTTTTATCACCTAATATGTGGTCTATCTTAGATAATGTTAGATGGGTCCTTAAAAATAAATGGGTATTTAGCTTTTGTTGAGTGACATGTTTTGCAGATGTCAGTTATATCATTGTAGTTGGTTGTGTTGATTTTCTGTATACTTACTAATTTTCTGATTATTAGGTCTACCGGTTTCTGAGAGGGAGGTTCTTGAATTTTCAACTATAATTTTAATTTGTTATTTTTAAGGACATTTAGATTACAGTTTAATCACTCCATAATTTTTAGAATATTTGGTAGAATGTGATCTTTTTAAAAATTGAGATAAAATTGACATATAACATGGTATAAGTTTAAGGTATAGAGAAAGTTGATTTGATTCATTTACAAATTATAATATGATAACCATCATAGAGTTAGCTAATACCCCTATCAGGTCTTTTTGGTTTTAAGAATGTTTAAGATCTAGTTTCTTGATAACTTTCAAATATATAATGCAGTATTGTTGACTATAATTACTATTCTATGCATTAGATCTTCAGAATAATGTGATCTTGAAAGTTCTTTGACCATTGTAAATGTCTACCTCACAAAGTTCAGCATACCAAAGTAACAGAAGTTTGATACAGTCCACGTAGGTAGTGACAAAGCACACAAATTTGGAGTTGGAAAAAGCAGTAAATTTTGGTAAGGGGAAAAATATTTGGTGGTCTTCAAGAATCCAATCCAAGATTCTGAAGAATTAAGTTTTGTGTAGTTATTTTTGTCTACTATAACATGTGTATAGTATGTGAAAATTGCACAGCATTCCTTAAAAGCAAAGTTGACTTGGCGTTTTGTGCTAAGTAACTGTTGAGTAATAGTAGTCATACTAGGGCATATAGTGAAAAAATTTCTAACAATGTTTTCAATGGAATCCAGTTCGTCTAATTTTTACATTCTATTTAACAGACTTACTAGCTTTATATATATGCATCTACATTTACCATCTATCACAGAGCCTTCTATTAAATTGAAAGTGAGAAAGATTCTTTTCTTAGTTTGGCCTTTGTATTCCACAACCACCAAAGATCTATAAGAGGGAACTTAGAAACATTCTTCCTGGTAGTGTTATTATCTAATGAATCACAGCTGATTTTGTTGGCTAAATTGTCTCAGAAGAAAGTTTTATAACGTGTCCAGGGTTCAATAATTGCTGAATCAGTACATATTTATATAACTGGAAAATAAGAAAAACTCTGCAATAAGCATGTCGAACAAGGTTTTAATTAAAAGCAGCTCTACAGCTGGCAGCAGACTCTGCCCCAACTGTATTTCAACAAAATTCTCCCAAAGATTTTAAAGTAACCTCTACCTTTAGTTAAAAAAAATGCAGTTATATTCTCTTGGCTTATATGAATAAGAACCATTTTCAGCTTATATAATTAGCTGGGTAACAAATTTACTTATATCTTCCAGTCAGCCAGCAATGGGTGTGTATGGGATAAGAAGTCCACCCCATATCCGGAGGGTATGACCTCAACTTCGGAAAAGATAATAGAATCGGCTTATGTAAGAGATTAGTTCCTGATGTTTATGGACTGAAAATCCACAAAATATCCACAAAATATTTGTTCAAAAAACAGAAATGGGGACTTGCTCTTGTAGTCAATGTCTTATTTACATGTACAAATGTCATATTTTTAAATGTCCACAAGTATAACTCTATTAGTGGCTTCCAACTTCTATCTCACTGTTGTCTTAGGACAAGATTTTTTTTTTTTTCTCATCCTCACTTATTCTTAATTATGGCAAGTGGCAATCATTACAAAGAAAAGGCTAATCCAAAAAGCCTGCAGCTTTTTCAATTTTCAAAAAGAGAGCACACTACGAGTTAGGTTTTATAAGCCACGTTAAATGTCCTCAGTCCTTTGGTGACTTTGATAAATTACTTGAAAGAAGTTTAGTTATAAAGAAACAAATCCCCAGATATTCTCTCATTGCCTCATCTCCTTATTTTTCTCATGATGGCCCTGGGACTCTTTGGGAACATCTGGGAGAGCTCTGATTACAAACTCTGAATTGCTTTGAGCAAACAGCAGTTTGTAACTCTTGATTTTTCTTTTATGTTAAATCTTGTTGTGTTCTCATCCCTTCTTCACTCCTTTCAAAGAGATGCCATGATTCAAGGTCTCTTTTAAATGGGTTAAATAAACATGAGTTCCATGTAGTTAGGTGTTCTCATTACTTAAGGGAAATCTGATATAATAGTTTTCACTACATCTCAATTGATACCACATAGGGTGAGGCTATTTAATATAAAGAGACACGAGGGATAAGCTACAGGGATCTTGGGGAGATTGCAAAGCCAATTTCTTAATTTCAGTATTATAACGCCAGGCTTTATAGGAATTGGTTCATACACCCATTAGGACATTTTATTCAAAATGTCAACTTGGAATTTATTGAAATTAGTGAATGGATTATGCATTTTTCCTGTGTGGATCCCCAATGCCTACCACAGAGACTGGTACACAATGTTCAATAACTCTTTCTTGAATTGAATTTATACACAATTAATAGATAAATAGGTAAGTAGATAAATTAATTGATAAATGCTTTTTGTGGGTCCTATTCCAATTTTTGAGATATTTAGTAAAATTTAAAGCAACAAAAGTTAAAGATAGGCATAATTTTTAAGTCTGTTTTTGTCTGTTATATGTTTGTGATATTGGCATCATCTGGTTGATACCTTGAAACTTTGTACTTAATGATGTAATAATAATAGATATCTCTTATTTAACTTTGTTGTATGTGTCCAGTATTTTACAACCATCATTTAATAACTGCAAAACAAGCCATGAGTTGAAGTATTACTATTCTATCATATAAGAAAGGAATTTTAAAAAATGGAAAAGTTAAATAACTTTCCCAAAAAGCCATGGCTGAGATGTGAATTCAGATATCCTTGACTCCAAAACCTGGATTTATTTCTTAACCATTATTGAGGGTACTAGTACCTGATTGAAAACAAGATCAAATTTTATACTAATCTCTGTGTCTTCTTGTGCAAGAGACTTAATATTATCTAACATTTTTCTCACTTTGAAAATGAAAAACTAGTTAATATATAAATCCTTTTTAGTTTTTAAATATAATGACTCAATAATCATAGATGACTGTTAATTTTGGTCCCAGTTATTTCTTTTCTCTCAGTGGCAGCACAGCCTTGAACAGGGCAATGAATCAGCAGCCATACCTACGCACCCTCACTTGTGAATATATAGGAAATAAGTGACTTATGATTAAGTCACTTTTGACTGTACAGGAAATACAAGAATATAAAATAGACTTCAGACATAAAGGGACCCAAGAATGCATCCAATTAAAAGCCTAGATTTTATAGATAAGAAAAATTTGCTGTAAAGAATGTATGACTTGTCTAAGTTACATGGTTTTTATATTATTTTTTCTATTGTAATGTGATGTTGATTCCCTTCATAAGGATCTTAAAATTTAGATGAGAGAATATAAGCATAAATGGCCCTACACAAAATCATTAAAAACACCGAGAAATCTGCATCCCAAACAAATCAGTGTATCTGTGCATTTGGTCAAAAAAAGAAAAAAATTCCTTGACAAGACCTGTCTCAAGACTGCTTACCCAAGGCATGGTGCTTGATAACAAAAAGCTTCCTGTTTAGTGGAGGAAGCAGGTAAATAAACAGATGGTTACCAAAAATTCATAGTATATCCTATGATGGAAGGAAGCAAAGGTTACTCCAAGAAGACACATTTTATCCAGATTGGGTGGGTTAAATCACTGATCTCTGATTTTTTTTTCTCATTTACACTCTAAAATGATTTTTTTAAACCTCTAGTCTCTTACCTACAAGACTAGACTTAATATCTAAAAATTTCATCAGCAATGTATACAGTTGCTGAGGACCCGCATTCAGTTCCAAATGGCTTTATTTCTAAGATATGGTAAATATTGGTTTTTAAAAATGAAACAGTGTCTCTCTTTCACATGTATCCAATAAGATTTAAATTGCAAACAGTATGTCACCACCATCATCCATTAAAGTAACACAGATAAGCTTTTCTTTGGCATTCTCTAGTTAAATTCTTCATCATTTCTTTTAATCCTTGAACTTGTATTTCCATTTCAACTCTTCTATTAAATTTTTTCAAATGTAATAGTGTTAATAGTTGGAAATATTTTCTTGATTGTCCTAATGTCATTTGTACAATAAAAATATTTACATAAATTACATAAATATAAAAATAATTTTAATATACAATTTGATATAAACATGTAATTTTATATGTATAGTATTTAATATAATTAAACTTAATTATACAAAGTAATTTATATTAATAATATAAGTGAATTATTAAAATTTAATTTATATATTGTTTTCAATTTCCCAGAATTTTATGGCTTTGATTGCTAAACTATTTTGTCTATAATTATCATTATAATGTTTATCACCAACTGATAAAACAACAGAAACATGTAACTAAATTAATGAGATGGATAAGGATTACTTTTAATTATTTCACATATTTTTCCATAAACATTTTTTATTGTTTGAATAAAGCAGTTTATATTAATTTTATTCCTGATTTTAAAAATTTATTATTATAGAGACTAAAATTTAAAAAGCCTTTTGACATAAATTTATATCTATAAATGAAAGAATTTTTTAGCAAAATACCAATTATGCAAATTTGCTTCCATTTATATGCCAAAATTACTTTTATTGATGGTTGTCACCCCTCCATTTAAAAGCACTTTTTCAAACTCAAATTAGGCAAAACTGGAGATAAAATACCATAAAGTTTGAGATTCCACATTTTATCTTTTTTTTCTGTTATTTCAATGTTGTTGGTTAGGTCAAAATTCCTTTAAAAAGCATGAGAAATTGACAGGAAAACAGACAGTTAATGATTATATTAGAAATTTCTCTTTATGGTTGACAAAAATCATGGTTCTGATTATGCCTGGTACAGAATTTATACAGTTATGTCAACTGAGGAGGAAGGAACTTAATCCTAATTAAATTAAACTGATTTTTAAGACTCAGAACATACTTATACATGGATAACTTTTTGTCCTAATCCACTATGTTAAAATGGTTCTCATCAATAAGACAAGGAGTAAGTGTTTGAGAGAATGTGTGGAAATGCTGTTAAGAATGCAAATTGGTGTAGCCTCTATGGAAGACAGTATAGTATGGTGGTTCCTCAAAAATTTAGGAACAGAGCTACTATATAACGCAGGGATTTCTCTTCTAGGTTTCTACCCAAAATATTTTAAAACACTTATATTCGTAAAGATATCTATAGCACTATGTTCATTGCAGTATTATTCATATTAACCAAACATGGCAACAACCTAAGTGTCCTTTGACCAATGATTGGATAAAGAAGATGTGGTACACAACCATAAAAAAAGTTAACTATTTCCATTTGTGGTAACATAGATGGATCTTGAGAGTATCATGCTAAGTGGAATATGTCAGGCTGAAAAGAACAAGAACTATATGATTTATTGGGATATAAGACAAAAAGCAACAATGAGCCAGTAAACAAACAAACTCTTTGATGCAGACAATAGTATGGTAGTTACCGGAGGGTAAAGAGGGTTCAAATATATAGTGACAGAAGGAGACTAGACTTTGGGGAGTGAACACACAATGGAGTATATAGATGATGCATTATAAAATTGTATACCTGAAACATACATTATGTTATTAATCAATATTACCCCCCAAAATTTAATTTTTATAAAATGTAGTGAGAACTGAAATCTTTGGAGCATTTGTTAAAACACAGATTGCTTGGTCCCATCTCCAGAAATTTTTGATTCAGTTAAGCTGGATGGGTTCCAGGAATTTGCATTTCCAACACTTTGCAGAGCAATGGTGATGCTACTGTTCCAAGGACCGCATTCTGAAGACCACTGACCTAGTTCACGGATTCCCATTTTATAAGTGAGAAAACTCAGCCTGAGGGAAATAAAACTTCCCAAAATGTGCACACCTCATTAATGGAGAAACGAGAATTAAGATCGAAATTCCCTGATTACAGTAGAGTTTTCTTTTTTCTTTCTGCATGTTTCTTTAGAGAAAGATGTGAAAGGAGGAAAGAGCTTTCAAAATTGAAATTATGAAGGAATCTCCACTTGAGAGTTAGGGAAAGCCATGACTAGCATTAGGGGAGTAAGAATGAAGTAACAAATTGCCTATTTATAGTTAGAAAATAGTAATCTTTTTTGGAACTAAAAAGGATCCCTAATAATATATTTGGAATAACAAAGCTGAACTTCCTGATCTCAAAAGATCATGAATATAAAAAAAAGAAAAATATATTTTAATTGTATTTTAAATATCAGGATTAATTCTTTAATGTTGCATGAGAAATAAACTCTGAATATTGTAGCATTACAATGAGGAGGAAAAATCAATAATTTGAAAAGAACCATTCATTTTCAAAGCCAGGTCCAAAGTATTTTTTATTAATAACTCAAGTAGATAGAAATCGTATTCATGTCTTCTGGCTCCTGATGTTCACTTTACTAAATTACCTGAAAAGATAATAAAATTTACTAATTCTGAGTTTAGAGATCTATGTATATTCTGTTAAAGGGACTGAAGATTTTAAACTCTAAGGCAGTTTTTAATTAATTTATTCTTCAAGTTCATTCTTAGGCTAAAACTACATGAAGGTTTTGTTTGAGGGGAAATTAAAGGAGGATTTTGCTTAAGAACTTAATTTCCTAAATCTGACTTCCATTCATTTTTTTAATCACAGAAGGCCATCTGGAATTATTTTCTACAGAAATACTAAAAACTAAGGGATTTATTGTGTAGCTGAATGTGTATTTACTTACTGGGCTTTAAACTCATGCCCGTCAGATGGTGTCTTGATATTCCATGCAATATTTTAAGAGATCAAGGAATCAGGGGAAATCATGAGGTTAGAATAAGAACCTCTCACGTCCCTTGAATTAATGGATTATATTCAACTCTTCTGAAAAATTAGTAAAATTAGTGCAATTTCCACTTACTCTAAGGATTAGGCTGTGCCTTTAGTCATCTGTGCCAATGTTGTATCTGGCTGTCTGCTCTACATGGTGTGGTTTGTGATGCAACTCATGCTGTGCAGATCCATGGAGACTCCTACATCTACTTTACTGTGCAGTGAGCCAATTGGTCAAATGCTATTATGTGTGAGATTCCTACATCAACCCCTGAGTAGTCATGCTGCTTGAGGTTCTGTGGAGAGAAAAAGAAAACCCATATCTGAAATATGTATATATTTCTGTGAAGACAAACACCAGCCCTTCTAGAATGAACGAGTCCAAATTAGATGACCTGTCATCAGTGGCCTGTGAAAGACCAAGGAGGGCTTCCCACATCTAAGGATCAGAGCCCTTGGTGAAGGTGCAGAAAGTGGCTCAGTCTGGCTAAGGGAAGACTGCATTGGCTAGTGATGGGAGTTGGATATGAGTTATGACTGAATTGCTCACGTACACAGCTATGTACTGAGTGAACTGTGGGGAGCTGGAAGGAATAGTGACACAGCGGGTCCTCAGCATTGGTCTCTGTGGCTGGTGGGTTGGACATTCAAAGTGGCCTGTAGTCACAGTAACGGAAGCTCATTGGGCCAATGTATATTTTTCATCTCTGCCACTCCGTTCTTGTGCCCATAGTGTTGGTTCTGGCATAACCAAATACAAAGGCTGGATGAATCTTGATTGTTCAGTGCCTCCTCCAGTGTGAACGCTTTCTGGTGGATGTTAACATACATAACAAAAGTATTTGTACTTCACACGCATCCCATAATGTCCATTCCTCTACTCCAAACATCCTTGTCTCTGATCTTCCAGGCCTTTTCTTGCCAGTGTGCCTATAATACAGACCCTGTTTATTTTTGGTTCACACCCAAAAATTATGTTAATCCCTCCATAAACCAAACTGAGACTTTTGCTTCCTCTTTCATCAGGAGGTGCAAGACCCTCTCAAGGCCTTAGGTGAAATGAAAACTGAAGAAAGGTCACTGAAGCCACGCTGGTAGGGGATGTGGAGATCTGGGCCATCAAGCTGACGAAGGCCTTGTGATCCTGCTGGGACTCAAGTATGTTTTCTTCTTATTCTGCCCTTTCCTGAGCCCTTCTGAATTATACTTGGCAGGTCTGACAGAGCCCAGCTTACAGTGGTCAGTTTCAGGGACATGGTCCTGTAGCACCCACGTTCTGTACCCTTTAATGCCCAGTAACTTACCAGAAGCTGTTTTCCATAAAGAGTGCAAATCTCCTCTGCTGATGGCTTGGCTATGGCCCAGAACACCAGGGCTCGTCAACCTGCCACACTGCATCTTTTGCTTACCATGTTCGCTTCAAACACAACAGGGTTAGATCGTGTGGCCCAAGTGGCAGGACTAAATGTTCTGCAGAACACTTTACTGCTCTTGGCTCTGCTCAGAGTTGGCAGTCTTTGTGTCTTCTGGAATATCGGCCAGAGATGTAGACCTAGATATAAAATCTCTTGACTGCAGAGCCCAACATTCCTCCCCACCCCAAACATTGTGTTCCCCCCCAATAATAGTAGTCAAAATACAGGAATGTGTCTTTTACTTTGTAGGGCTCGCACAGCATGCTCCTTAGCATAGACCTCTTTGAAAGTTTCCTGAAGTGTCATTCCCTTGAATCTTCATAAAATTTATTGAACTTCCTCCAATAAACTCATGCCGATTATGATTGAACTATAAAATGTCACCCATGTAATGGATCAGTGTAAGGTGTGGAGTGTATTTCTCTCATATGGTCTATATCTCTTTGGACCACATTGTAACAGAGGTGAGAAGAGTTAGCATGTAAGAAGAATTAACGTATTCCAAGGGCGAATGAGAAAACATGTTATTTGTCTCACATGCAAATATAGTCTCTGTCATTCTTTATTATTTGGATAGAAAGGACTGCATTTGCAAAGTAAATGGCCACATACCATGCACCTGGGACTGTTAGTATGGTGTTGCAAGGATTCTATGTCCAACACAGCAGCTCTGATCAGGCAACTACTTCACTGGGCTTTGACTAATGTACAGCCGTTCTTTGAAATCTGTTTAGTTTGCACAGGGACCAGAGTAGCCTACGTCATAAGAACTATCACCACTGCAAATTGTAAATCTTCCAGGATGATACAATTTTCTTCTTACCCTGCCCTGGGATGCAATATTTTTTGAAAATTTAATAACTTGGTGTGAAAGGATAAGCAGTTGCCAAGCTGACCTTTACTTTCACGTAACCTGCCCTGCCATCAGAGCTCTTATCCCACACGCCTGAGACCCAGCATGGGGATACCCCAATTGCCGAGCATGATAATCACTGTGACACATTTAATGACTAGAAAAATAAACCCGTGTCCTATTGAAAGGTAGACTTCATCAGAACTCTGCCATTTATATCTAGCCTGTATGTCACCTTCCTGATGGCGCGCCACAATGATGATCTGGTTTCCAGGTACATCTACTCAGACCCAAAATCCAACAATCTGGCATGTTTGGATATTATCTTTCATCCAATGTGTAGACATCTGAGGAAATGGCCCTAGTTCCCTTTTCAGATAAACAGGAAATGAGAAGCAGACATCACAAAAATCTAATAGCTACCCTACTAGAAATGGAATCACAACTCATGTTATGTATGCCATTTCCCTTAGTGATTTATTCATGTACACAAAAAACACTAAGAAATTATTTTGGGACAGACTCTACGCTCAATGCTTGAGCTCATATGAAAAAGAGTTCAGATACAAGTCTAAAAGATTCTGAAATTTGCCAAATTTCTTATTTGTCAGAGCATATAAATTTAAGGAGCTATTTTTCAAAGATAGTTGATAGTTTAAAAGGCTATAAGAGTATATTATTTATGATATCAGTTAACATTCTCTTAAGGAATTCTAAGCTTTCACTTATGTTCAAAGGTTGAGACAAAGACATTTAAGTAAATGGATTAAAATAATGTAGCTATCAGCTTGTGGTTATTCCATATGATACCTCACAGCTACAGGAGGAACCGTTCACAGAGACTGTACTGTGACCAACACCCCCAGTGGTGTGCAGCACACTGCCCTCACGATTGCAAACAAAGACCCTGCAATTCTGTTACCTGCAAACATGGCGTAGTCGGGGCATATTGTACAGGAACCAGTAGCGACATTTTGCCTTCTCTCACATTTGGAAGCCTTGAATTTAAAATTTTGATAAATGCAAATGAGGTTATAGATCCCATTATAATTTTTATGCCATATAAAGTTTTAATTTTGTAAATGTAAATATTTAAAATATATAATGAGTTTTCAAAACACTGCTCCTCTGTTCCTTAGCAATCAGAGCATTAAAAAGCAAACAAGCAACAATAAACAAAAACAGAAGGGCTCCAGACTTTAGTACATTCGAGGGAGGTAGAGCAGTTATCACTGTTATCGTTCCCATCTATTATCAGAGAAAGTGACTTGTGCAAAAGCATATGCTATATTACAAACACGGCCTCTCTAATGTTAGCTGAAGGTCGAGATCCATCTCTGTGGGGAGATGAAAAAAGAAAATAAAATTATTTGTTATCTTGGCAAAGTTGGTGCTAGCACTTTGGAACCTTCGGAAGATACTTGTTTCATAAATATTCATTGCTCTCAGTTCTAGGGCTGTACCAAGGACTATGGTATCACCTTTTCCATGTGATTTATATATGTGGGCAAAGAGTAAGAATGTGGTAATTATTTCAATTGCTTCTATGTACTCTATATATAGCATGCCATCTGTTAAGTACTCCATGTAGTATACACAACTTCATAGGTCACATGCCCATGCAACAGACCCTGTATAGGGGATTCTTCTCTAGCATACAGAATGAGGATGAGTACCACTAAATCTATGGTAATAAGCATTTTATTGACTCCTTATCATCCATCTCATCTCATCTGATCCTTTTTGTATAAGATCCACTCAGTTAAATTGGAATTGATCCCACCCTCAGATCTAAGTGAATTCTAATTGATATGAACCAAACGGTGAAATCTTTTTCCCTTCTCTTCAGTGAGATGTGCAATATTCCAGGCCTACACCAGACAGGCTGTAGTTCAGTTTCTAGACCAGAGTGTTCTGTATGGTCCAATCACGTGGTTCCAATCGAGCTGAAGTTTGGAAGTATTATTTGGCTGGTTGGGAAAGAAGATCTTTCTCTAGGTGGTGTGATATTAAAAGGTGTGGCTTGGAACTTCTGTATGCCATTTTTTTCCAATGAAGGAAGTCAGCCTGGGGACAGAGTTCTCAGGTGTAACTCCTTCAAATCTTTAAGTCAGCAGAAACCCATCACAGCTACTAGGTGTGAGAAAAGAAGGGGAAGTGTAGGTTAGATTACTATGGGATTTAAAGCTGCATTTCAGGATTCCAGAAAAAATAAATGAAGAAGGGGACTACTGGATAATCAATGTAGGCACAAGCCACGCAGATGTAGAAGTAGAAGAAAAAATGCTATAAGAACAAAACTGAAAGTGTAGAACTGTAATCTGGCTGTTATCAAGCCTGAATGATTCTCTTTGGCCCCTCTAAGGGCCTTCACAACTGTCAACTGTCAACTACAACTAAGGACCTTTGAAACTGTCAAATGTCAGCTGTAAGTAGGAATTTTTTTAAGGATTTTATTTATTTTATTTTTAGACAGAGGGGAATGAGGGAGGAAGAGGGGGAGAAATAGCAATGTGTGGTTACCTCTCACGTGACCCTTACCGGGTATCTGACCCACAACCCGGGCATGTGCCCTGAATGGGAATTGAACTGGTGACCCTTTGCTTCACAGGCTGGTGCTCAATCCACTGAGCTATACCAACCAGGGAGGCAAGTAGGAAATTTGAAGAGAATAAAAACAAGAAATTGTGAAAAAGAAAAGAAAATGGGGACATTGTGGAAGAGGAGAGAGAAAAACAAGAGAGAATAAAATTAAAAATGAAAATGATGAGATTACTGTGTTATTTAAATACTTCTGTAATACATAGAGATAGAAAAATGACATAAGAAATATAGAGAATTTTATATTAGTATGGGAATAAAACTTTCTACATTCCTCATGGATAAGCTTCCTTTTCCATTGTTCCATGAGATATTCTGAATCTGTGCCACCTCCATATCCAATCAATGAATTGCCTACTCTAAATAATTTGTTTCTTCTACCAAATAAATCTGAGGCCACCTATCATCTGGGACCATGAGACTCAGCATTTTACTATTTTAATTACAATAATACCTCCATCCACAAGGACCTTTTTTCTCTTCTCTCAAGTCTCCAGAAAAGGAGGTTCACCATGTCTTTATTAAGGCTAATACCCCCATCTATACATTTCATCTCATCTTTAGGCATTGCTTTATCTATTTTTATTTCAAAATTTTATTTTACAGAATCTTTTCTTTCAACATAGACAAATGCTTAATCACTCATCTTTGAGAAATTTCTCCACTACATTGTATTGCTTTTTAGATAGCATCTTGGAAAAAAAATAGTCTACACTTTCTTTTTTTTTATTCAGACAGAAGTACTGAAACAATATTTATTATTTTTTATTATTAGTGTCTCTGGCAAAGATAATAAATGATCTAATAACCAAATTCGAAGGTCTTGACCTCAATAATAAAACATTTTCTTTTCTTTTTTCTTTCCTTTTTTTTTTAAGAAATAGTAATGTAGAGGAAATCAAGGCTGATACCAAAGATGAAATGCTAATTGCCCTGACTTATGATGTAAATGCTTCTCTCCCACCTCTGAAAGCCCTTTTCACACCAAATCTATACCACGCCTCCCAATACCCTCCCCTACTTAGCCCAGCATAAAAGGAATGCGGGCCTATTGTTCTGGGCTCAGAATTTGGAGTTTGTCTCCTCTGGGCCCGTGCACGTAATAAAGATCGTGCTCCTAACCCCTCAGTGTCTGGTCATTTCGTTTTTCCGTAACATTTGGTTCCCTGACAGGGAAGCGACCTTACATAAATTCGGGCTGACTTGCCTCCGACTGAGCAGGGTGGGCTGGGTGTCTGGTGGCCCCACCGGGGACCGGGGAAGCGCGCGCCCTCAGATTTCTCAGGCCCCGACCGGTTGGGACACCAGACTCGGGCCCGCGACTCCAGCCGGGAAGTGGGGGCTTTGGAACACGATCTATCAGAAGGCACCAGATCGGTAAGTGCCCCGGGGACCAGACCCGAGATCGGGAGGGATATGGGTCCCTCATCTGTTACAGTAGGATCGAGACTATGGAAGTCTGACCGCCGGACCCTCGCTCGGGGAGGGAACTGAATAGCCCCTGAATGTTTGAAAGTAAACTTAAGTGTGTCTGTGTTTGTTTTTCTATGGGTGATAGTTTTGGGGAGGGAACTGAATAACCTCTGAATGTTTGAGAGTGAACGCAAGTGTGTCCGTGTTTGTGGCTCCTCGGGCGCTAGCCTACGGAGCGAGAGTGGGTCCCAACCTGCAGTTCCTGTGTCAGGTCGTAAAGCATAACGGTTGACAGTTAACCCCGAATTCTGTAGGGGCAACCTTAGCCAAGACCGACTTCGTCCCACGAGGGAGCAGGCCAGGCAGATGAGCGAGTGCCCCCACCCTTTGTGTGTCTGCGCCTCACGGGAGGGCAGCCATGGGGGGTGGACCTTCTACAATTTTAGATTGTATGCTGCAGAATTTCAGCAAATTTAAAGGGCAGGACCCATCGTTTGATGCGGGCCAATTAGAGACATTT
This sequence comes from Mormoops blainvillei, assembly GCA_004026545.1. Taxonomy (NCBI): domain Eukaryota; kingdom Metazoa; phylum Chordata; class Mammalia; order Chiroptera; family Mormoopidae; genus Mormoops; species Mormoops blainvillei. The sequence goes on along the minus strand of PVJD01001089.1, from coordinate 254,442 downwards.
TGTACTGCAGAGTGGCTGACTTTTGGGGTTGGCTGGCCCCCTGAGGGAACGTTAAATCTATCCACTATAAGAGCAGTTCACCTGAAAGTTACAGGAAAGCCAGGACATCCCAATCAGTTTTCCTATATAGATAGATGGCAGGAGTTGGCCCAAGATATGCCCAGCTGGCTTAGTAAGTGAACGGGGACTCAGGGGTGCCGTAGAGGAGCCGCCAGCGGGGCACGCCCAAGAATGTGTTGTCCACAGGCGCCCCCTACAGCTCCCCTGCAGGAACCCCTGACTCCTCCGCCTTCTATCTCGCCCCAGGGGCATCAGTCTCCCCAGGAGCCCTCCCCGGTTTGGTACCCAGCCCTGCCCCATCCAGGTCCGTCACCCATAGCTAGCAGGCTTAGAAGCCACTGGCCCCCTCTTCAGATGCCGCTCCGAGAGGTGCAGGCAGCACCCAGAGTTAATGAGGATGGGACTGTCCAGCCTGGACCGGTTACTTATTATTACCAGCCATTCAGTACTACTGACCTCCTGAACTGGAAACACCACACCCCTCCATTCTCGGAGAAGCCACAGGCCATGATCGAGCTCGCAGGCTCGATCTTCCAAACCCACCGGCCCACCTGGTTCGATTGTCGCCAACTGCTCCTGACCTTGTTCAGCACTGAGGAGAGGAGAAAAATTCTAGAGGAGGCCCGGCGCTACCTTGAAGTGCATGCCCTGGCAGGAACCCTAGATCCCTCAGATTATGTGCGCAGCGCCGCCCCCGAACAACAGCCCACTTGGGACCCAAACACTGAGCGAGGGCGGACTGCCTTGGATCTGTATCGCCGCTCCCTGTTACAGGGGATAAAGGTGGCAGCCAGGAAGCCCACTAATATGGCTAAGGTCGCCACTGTACACCAAAGGCCAGATGAGTGCCCCGGAGACCTCCTTGAGTGGCTGATGGAGGCATACTGAGTGTTTATCCCTTTGACCCAGGTGCAGCTGAAAATCAAAGTTTGGTAGCCATGGCCTTTGTCTCTCAATCGGCCACGGACATCAGGAGGAAGCTCCAAAAGCTTGAGGGCTTCTCAGGAATGACCTTAAATCAACTCCTAGCGGTCGCCAATAAAGTATATGAAAATCGAGATGAGGTGGCCGCAGCAGCCCGCTTTGAAGACCAGAAAATGCAGGCCACCCTGCTGGTCGCCGCACTAGGGAGGCCGGCCCCCAGGGGTGACCCGGCCAACAAATAAGGACACTTCAAGGTAGAAAAGGACTAGTGTGCCTATTGTAAGGAGCGCGGGCACTGGAAGCGAGACTGTCCAGCTCACAAGCGGGGCGAGGAGACGCCCGCCAGCCAGGCTATCCTACCATCACCAGCCCCCAACGTATTGGCCCTCTCCGGGTTCAGCCAAGACTAGGGGCGACGGGGCTCCATCACCCTCGGTCCCCAGGAGCCTATGGTCAGGGTCAAAGTTGGGGGCCAAGACATTGACTTTATGGTAGACACAGGGGCGGAACACTCAGTAGTCACCGTCCCAGTTGGGCCCCCACGGGGAAAGAAATCCTTGGGCAGGGAGCCACCGGACTCTCGGCTAGCCCCCAGAAATTTTGTGAGGCACAGAAGGTCGAACTTGGGGGCCACCAGATCTCCCATGAGTTCTTCTACCTACTAGGCCGAGATATCTTGACCAAGCCAGGAGCGTAGGTCACCTTCTGGCCAGAAGGGGCCTCCCTGGACCTCCCCAAGCCACGAACTATTGCCCTAGTGCTTCCACGAGAAGAAGAATATAAGCTCCAACAGGAAGACGGAGTGTCAGCCCCAGACCCCCTCTGGGCTAAATACTCTGGGGTCTGAGCAGAAAACAACCAGCCGGGGCTGGCCACGGAACGAGAGCCGGTAATAGTGGAACTCATGCCCTTCAGTCTCCAAAGTGACAACGGGCCGCCTTTACTGCAAGAGTGATCCAGCTGCTGACCCAAGTCTTAAAACTAAAATGGAGGCTTCACACTGCCTACCCACCTAAAAGGTGGGGCAAAGTAGAACGAATGAACCGGACTCTAAAAGAGACTTTAGGGAAACTTTGTCAAGAGACTCTCCTACCCTGACCAGATGTCCTGCCGCTTGCCCACTTCCAAGTTAGGTGCACCCCAAATTCAGCAGGGTACACCCCATACGAGATCCTATATGGAAGGGCAACCCCTATAACCCAAATCCCTACTACCACAGACTTCACCACCTTAGGGGAAGCTCACTTAGCCTCCTACCTCAAAGCCCTAGGTCAAGAGTTAGAGAGAGTCAGGCAGGCCCACCTTGGGCCAGAAATAGTGCCAACAGGGGGGCCAGCCCATTCCCATAAGCCAGGATAGTATGTTTGGGTAAAGGACTGGAAAAAAGAGTCCCTCCAACCCAGATGGGTTGGGCCCTACCTAATACTGTTAACTACCGCCTTAAAAGTTGCAGATATTACTCCATGGATCCACCACCCCAGAGCCAAGGCCGCTGCTGACCCTGAGGAAACCAACCCAGGACCAGAACAGGGACCAGGCCGAATCCCAGCCCTAAAGCTGCGAAGGACCTGCCAAGACCCAGGGGAGGAGGAGTGGACCATCGCCGAGCCAACGCTACCCGCCACCATCTCCAGCACTAGACCCCCAACAGGAGCAGAGGAACCCATTTCTGGGTGCAGAGACAGACGAAACCACTGTCTAAGCACCCACAGGGGGGAATGTAGAGGAAATCAAGGCTGATACCAAAGATGAAATGCTAATTACCCTGTCTTATGATGTAAATGCTTCTCTCTCACCTCTGTAAACCCTTTTCATGCCAAATCTATACTACACCTCCCAGTACCCTCCCCCACTTAGCCCAGCATAAAAGGAATGCGGGACTATTGTTCTGGGCTCAGAATTTGGAGTTTGTCTCCTCTGGGCCTGTGTACGTAAATAAAGATCGTGCTCCTAACCCTTCAGTGTCTGGTCGTTTCGTTTTTCTGTAACAGTAAGCCCATGGTTTCTCTAACATTTTTATTTGGTTCTCTTTCTACATGTCAGTCATTTATTTATTTACTGGAATTTTTTTTTTTTTTTTTGCTTGCTATTTAAATTTCTGTGCTTCTAAAGTCAATGTAAGAAACAGTCAAATCTGTAGAGTTTATGAGTTTACTTGAGCCAAACTGATGACAATTACTGACAAGCAAAATCTCAATGGACTTAGAAAATGCTCCAGAGAATGGCAGTATTGCATCTTATTTCATATTTTATGATCTAAAGAGGAGGCGTAAAGGGGTTACATGAAATTCATTGGCGATAGATTAGGGAGGAGGGAGAAAGCAAAGTGAAAAAACTTCTGGGATTGATCAAAAAGTTAAATAATAGACATATACTTTTATACTTATGGGCACAGGATAGTTAACAGGCAACAATGAACGCAATAATAATAACAATGAGGGGATTTGCAGTCTCTGCTCTCCTGCAGTGATGGTGCTTGGAGGTGGGGGTGGGGGTGGAGGAAGGGAAATTACTTTGTTATTGCAAAGACCTGTTTATCAGGTGTGTTATTCCAGATGCAAAAAGACAACAGACAGGCTTAGTTAAGGTGAAGACTGAGCTGTGTTAGGGAAAAATACTGGCCTAGGACGTGACTACCCACCATGAACTCCTTTCAGGGTGTTTTAATTTCAGAACATCCTAGGTGGTTACTATAGGACTCTTGAGTTTGTAAGGCTGCCAAGTAGGCCTCCCCTGAGCTTATCAAGTTAATATGTGGCCCCTTTTCTTCTACACTGACTTCAGGTTTCTTCTCAGCCTATACCTTCTCACCTAGGAAAACTGAATTCCCATAACCTACATGCTAGCAACTTCCAACTTTGTATCTCTACTTTGGATTTCTCTGCAAGTGCCTGACCCATAGAACCAATGGCCTATTGAGATACTTGCACTAAAATGTTTCACTAGAAGTTAGGTTCTCCACTAAGGTTTTGTCTCTTCTTATTTTGGTTAGGGGCATTCAGTTTCTCAAGCAAGGAATGTGGGAATCAAATCAACATCTATTCCTTATTACCTTCCTTCAATTTGTCATTAAGCTTTACTCATTTCTTACATATACTACCGTGATAACTTCCTCTTCATCTGTTCTTTGAATTTACCCCCCTTTATCTGTCCTCTGTATGCTGCCAAGAGGAATATGTCTAAAAGTAAAATGTGAGTCCGATAATGTCATTTTCCTGTTCAGAATTTCCTAACAGGATCCCCTCACCTGAAGGATTAAAGCTTCATTGTTGTTCAATGTCACTGGCAGGCATACAAGAAGCTGCATGCTTTGGTTCTTACATACTTGTCCAGTCACATCTATAGCGTATTAACTAAACTGCTGAACATTTTCCAAAGATTTAATGCTGCTTCGAGCTCTTGAATTTTTGTTTATGCTATTCCCGCAAAGAGACTGGCCTTTTTCTTTTCAACTTTGGAAAAGTCCTTTGCATCTTTCAAGCCCTACTAAACATCATTCACTCAAAGAAATGGGATTCCTGTCCTCTCCCTCTCTGCCAAAAAACCCCATACCCCTTCACATTGTATTAACATTGTATCTTAAACCTATATCTATTTTTGTACTTTTCACATAATAATGCATTTTTTTTAGCATCTTTCTTTCCTTTTATCCATGATCTTCTTGAAGGCAGGGACTTTGTCTTAGTTGGTTTCTATTCCCAATACCTAGAACAGTCTGATTCATATTTCATCTCAACAATGTTGGCTCGAATGAATTAAATACCAATGCATACAAGATTTTTAAGGCAATGTGTGTTATATGATTGCACTCTACTTAGTAAAGGAATGAGAGAAGTTGCCTATCAATAAGTCATTTAGGGACCTTAATTATTATGTCATATTTGAATATTCTATGTAAGCTTACAAAGAAACTTTTATGTAAGCTTCAGATAACGGGAGAACATGGAATTATTTTGGAGGCTGTACTACTACAAAACTATTTGGAATTCTTCCACACAGCAGACCAGTATTAAAGGTTTCGGTCCCTTACCTTCAGTGATGCAACAGTGGGTGATGAAGCAACAGCTGGATCCCGGTGAAAAGATATTAGGATATGTCGATGGTTTCAGGAAAAGTGACAGATGAATTAAGGGTTTTAGCTGAAGAATAAGCAAAGAAAAGAGAGTTGTTGTAGAGGGAAGGTATCACATATAGTATAGATATAAGGTGTTAATCAATTGGCAGTGAGCAATTTTGATGGAAATGGGGGCTAACCAAAAACATTCTGTAGATGTGGCTAAAGAAGTAGATGTAAAATGAGTTAAGCATGGGGTACTTTTATTTTATGCAACACAGTATTGGATTTGGGAGTGAACTCCAACTGAATTTTGGTAAAATTTTGATAGCATGGAAAGTAACCAAATAATATATGCAGGGACAAATAGGAATTAATGGTTTTCTCTTAGAGTTATAAAAATAAGTGTTTTTACATTTGAATGAATGTGAATTGTGAAATGCAAAATTAAAAATGACACTGGTGCACTGGCTGGCGTGGCTCAGTGGATTGAGCGCTGGCCTGCAAACCAAAAAGTTGCCAGTTCATTCCCAGTCAGGGTACCAGCCTGGGTTGCTGACCAGGTTCCTGGTTAGGGGTGCATGAGAGGTAACCAATCAATGTATCTCTGGCACATCGATGTTTTTCTCCTTCCTTTTCTCTCTTTCTAAAAATAAATAAATAAAATCTTTTAAAAAACATTAAAATGACACTGTTAGTGACATTCATTTTCTACACCCAGCCTGCTTCTATCTTAGGTCTTCTTCCTGTCTGGTGAGTCTTGGTGAGGGCAGTCTGTCCAACAGAAGTGAAAACTCATTTTCCCAGATGCAACTTCTGTAGTTCCTAATTCTTTGATTCAAAGGCATTTAATGCAAAGAAGCAATTCTAGTGGGAAATCCATTTTGGCAAGAGTAGGGCAGCAACTGGAGCTGCATTCAGTTTTGGAAGGGGCAATACCTGTGATTCTGTCAGCCAATCCAAGTCCCAGCCTCCATGGTTTCCATTGTACCGCAGCTGTGCCTGTGCTCCACAGTGGCTGCATAAAGCTATTTATGGGACCAATTCTTCTACATCGCTTTAGATATTCTTCCTGATGGGTGGTCTCTAAGCCCAAGTTCCAAATATTCTTTAATAAATTGCTTTTCTATTTAAATTAGCCTCAGTTGGTTTATGATGTCTAAATTAAAAAACCCTGACTGATCATTTACCTTCCCAATAAATCCTAAATGTTAATCCCCTATTGAGCATTTACTGCCTACGTGAAACTATATTTGTGCTGGGGTGAAGGCGCAGAGTAGAGGGCAAGCATCATAAAACAACTATCAACTGAGGCAGGAAGACGTAAGCACTAAGTTGAAGTACAAGCTGTTCAGTGTCAAAGATCTAACAATCATTTGTGATTAATGGAATCACAGAAGGCTTCACAGATGTGAAAGATTTTTAATGACGTCTAGAAGAATGAGTAGTATTTTCCATTGGGCAATGCCTGGAGTGAAGGAAGCAGAGATTGCTGTTGCAGAATATGAGGCTTACAGGGGAATATGCTTAGAAGTAAATCAGAGGAAATAGAAAATGTAAAGGGCTTGTGTTTAGGCTACTGTTTTACTTGACTATAATCAAGTACTGAGAGATATGGACCACTTTTAAAATGATGATCTAATTGTTCTTCCCAACAGGAGCTTTCTCAGGTGCATGCATGAGAGGGCCTGAGCTCTTCCCACAGGCCTGAGTTCCCAGGGCCACATTCCAAGGCCTCTGGGCAGTGTAAATAATTTGGTGCCTTGTAGACCCAAATTTCTTTAGCAGATATGCAAAGCTTAGCTCAGCATGGTTCTTATCTCCCTTGTTCAAACTTGCCCAAATCATTAGTTAAATGATGATTTTGATCTTATTTTTGAAGTGAAAATAGTTTCTTCAAAATAAATAACATTCAGAAATCCAATATTTAAAACAAATAAAAAGGGTATTCCCTGGTAAATGGACTCATGGGAGACCTCACAGCCTCTCTCTCAGGGCCCCCTCTGGACCACATCATACTCTTTGACACTTCACCTTGGGACTCCTAAGAATATAGAGAATTGACGTTTCTGACCCATTGGGTTAGGCAAACATGGAATTCGAAGAGATTGTTTTAGGAGGAGACATGATGGAAAAGTCAGGGTCAAATGTTTGGTTTCTATGCGGGCTATATTACATATGTAGATAGCCTCTTGGAGTCACCTACTCTGCATCGTGTTAGCAATGGCAGAGCATGAGCAAATAAGCTACATGTATAAAGAGTTTAAGGAGACTCATCAAAATTAAGAAAGAAAGAGAGAAAATACTCATTATAATTTGGGGAATAGAGACTTTTTAGGTACAAAAAGAACAACAACAACAATAATAATAATTGCCTTGAAGGTAAAGGCTAAAAAAAAAAGTGATGATATTTAGTTTAGTCTTAAAACAGGTTGTTGTCACTGGTTAGAGAAGAAGTAATAACATAGGCATAAATATGTGTCTATTGCTTTCTTAATAATCTGTGATGATTAAGCTGAAGTTATACTTTTCAATGCTAACAATGTAATAATATAATTAAATAAGTGATTCTTTGATTTTGGGGGGGTCAAGACACTATGAAGAATACACTGAGCTATCACTGTGAGAATTCTAGTGCCAGACCACCCAGGAGCTAATTGGTTGCAGGAAAGGGCGTGCCCCATTTGGATGATATGTGTGTGTTTTCTGGAAGAAAGAAGTTTTTCAGAATGTGGTATACTAATCTATACACACATGCCCTGAAGTGTGTCATGAATTCAAGCATGTTTATTTGCTCTTCTATACTAAGCCCGGCAGGGCAAGATGTTTCTAAATTTCTTTGAAGCAATAAATCAAAGTGCTTTCTTGTAAAGGGTTCTTTGGGGATGGAGATGCAGGCTGCTAGATTACTACCAGGAACTTCAAAAAATGAGCTAGAGATTCAATTATTTCCCTTTACAACAGCCTCAGTTCTCTTCAACTCTAGAAGAAGGAGAATAAAATGCAAAAGTAAAAAAGAAAATCTACAAAGGTGTCATCAATGATACATAGAGATAGAAGAAATTAGTTTTCTCATGATATTTCCATTAAAAATATATGTATGTATACAGGGTCCAGCAGAAATAGGCTTGCATGAGTGTGGTTGGCAGGGTAATAATATGGGTATAATAATTTATAGTTTTAATTAGAACATTTCACCTAAAATGTTATATGGTGTACTCGAGTGTGATGTTGTTACATTACAGAATCACATGCTTATGATTTTGTAATACAAGATTTGGTCATTAAAATGGGGCATTATTTGTGCTGGACCCTGCATGTTTAAATAAAGCTCTCATGTTGCCAAATGATGTTTTAGGCACAGTCAAGGCCCCTAACACCTAATAGGGTGAGAGGGACAATGAAAACGAGAACAAGATAACTTTAGATTGCAGTAACTGTTATTGGGAAAATAACTAGAAGGGGGTTTCCTTTCTTAAAGTGTTTCAGTTGCTTTAATTAATTTAATTTTATCCTCATTGTAAAGAAGGAGACCAAGGAAGGCCTTTCTGAAAAGGTGCTAGAACACAGTTGCGGGTCATGCGAAAGTACTGAGGAAAGAATAGTTTCAGACCCAGGATCAGTGTATGTAAAACTCTGAGCAGGAAAATGTTTGCTGTGTCTGAGGGAGGAGTAAGTACGGAGTGCAATGAGTAAGGTAAATAACTGTCCGAACTGGAGCAGAGAGCGAGACATAGATTAGAATACGTAGGATATTTTAGGCCGTAATAAAAATGGTGGCATCTCACTCAAGAAAATTCCAAAGACACTTCATGATTTTACTAAGGAAGATGAGGTAGCCTCACTAGCTTTGTAAAGGATGTTTAGGTTGCTCTGCGGAGTATGCTAGCAGGACAAATGGGAGCAGGGACAGTAACTAGAGGCCTCGCGGCAGGCCCTCTGAGAGATGACAGTGACTTAGTCTGGTAGTGGCAGGGCAAACTGTGGAGGTACATTCCAGAAACACTTCTGAGGTGAGATTGATGAGTTTTCTGTAGTTTATGTATGACAAATTAGGTAGGGTTCACAAGGCGAACACGAAGACTTCAATAACTGCGTATTTGCTTCCCATTCCCTGAAATGGGGAATGTTATTGAGAAGAAACAGGCTTGTGGAGGAAATTAAGAGTTCTCTGTTAAGCCTGAAACATTCTGCAACATCAAAGTCATGATGCCAAGTGTATAGATAAATATACAAGCAGGACTCCCTCATAATCTTGTGCAGGACATGCACTACACGAAGGTCCCCAGTAGCCTGTCTCCAGAAGTGGCACTTTTTAAGAATGCTACACAGGTGCTCAGGATAAGCTGGAAGCAACACTGCTGTGATTTGGCTCCAGATTCTAAATCTCAATACCCAAAGCCTCTCCCAAATCTAGGTTCCACCCACAGTATGCAGGATTTACAAACATTAGCACCATCTTCCATTGAGCATTCGAATCTGTAACATATAGTATCGCATTTTGTCAAGTGTAATGTGCTCCTTGTATATTATGCGCACTCACATTTTTGGCCCAAACTTCTAGGAGAAAAATCTTTTGGTTTAATTTTTGAATTCACTTATTTATTTATTTACATTTAGATACTTGTTTTTTGGGGCTAAAAAGAAACTTTAGCATTTGTTTTTGAACATACTATGGTACAAGAAATTTTATGTAACAAATAATTATCAAACATAAGAATAGATACAAGGTATTTCAGGTATCACCCATATATAACATGCATCCTTATTTTTCCCTCAAAAATTTGGTCAAAAAAGTGAGCATTACATGTCGCAAGATATGGTATATTTCCATTATGTCCAGTTGGAGATATTTTATTATTTACTCTTCACCTACCTGCTGTTATTTTCAAAAGAGTAATCTTAGGGGTTATATTGCGTAAGACTGTTCTTTATTTGACCTGAAACATTCCTTCACTTCTGAAAGTCAGGATATGGCCTAATAAGAAAGGGTTCATCAAGCTCCAGTTCTAGGACAGCTGGTGTCCATTCTCTGCCTGTCGCCGCCAGCAAGGCTGGGAGATGACTGCTCTCCTGAGCGTGTCCAACTCTGCAGCTGTGAAGGTGCACTTCTCCGGGAAGAGCCTCTAGTAGGGCCCCAGAGTGGGTGGCATGTTTATCTTTTCCCTTGAAAAACAAAAGGTCAATTAGGAACACATGTTTCCAGCACAACAATAAATTCACAGGAAAGGTTAACTCTGAGCAAATGTGGACACAGAGGGAAGAGAGAAGTTGGCCTGGTTCCGGAGGAGAGACCTAGGTAATACACTGAGTTTCTTTTCATTTCAACTTAATTCCCATCAGAATTTCCACAGGAAGAAAGGCTTTGGTCTAAAGAAAACATGTGAAAAAATAAATAATGCCCCAAAGGACATAGCCTGTACACCACTGAAGAGGGGAGGTCTTAATATGGTATAAGAAACTAGTAACCTGATATCACTAAATGATACTATTGATTTTTCAAAATAAGTATTATACTCATTAGTATTGGAAATGACTTAATCTAATCTGCCTCCTGCCCTTAGTGAACAACCACATTTGTAAATGCGAAGTTAAAAAAAGAAAGTTATTCTGTCATTTGTGTTTTCAATGAACCAACTTGTTTTATCCTGCCATGATTTCACTATTTTTCAGTACGTGGGCACCAGTATACGAAATGTGGAAATACTTCATCAGCATTGCACGGTAAGAGGGGAAAACAGCAGGTATGAGAAATCAAATGGAAGGAAAATCCTACTCAGAATCCCTACTATTTAAAAGGAAAAAAAGTGGAAGCGCTGATCACGCAGAAAAGTTAAAACCTCCAGAATAGAATTTGTGTCATTTTCATGTTTCTACACAGGGTGCTACAAAGTGTTCTCCTCTAAATTATTTCAGGAGTAGCAAAATAAAACACAAAGTACAATTTATTTTTATTTAAAAAATTACAAATCTGATGCGTACTTGTGAATTCTTCAAAAAATTCACGTGAATACAAGAAACGGTGAAATTCTCTGCTGTCTCCTCATTGCCACTGTAGACAGATGCTCCCTGTTCGAAGCGCTCTGCGTCGTGTTCCAGAGTTGTTGCAATTGCCCTTTAAGGGGACTTGGAGAGGGGGCAGCTGGAGGCTGTGAAAAATACCAAGATGGAAAGATTCCTTCCCAAGTCTGCTGCTGTGCAGATTTTGGAGAATCAATTAACTTCTTTTGGACCCTGTTTTCTGTTGTGTAAAATAAAGGAGCTCCCGGAAAGGTGGGGTGGGATTTACTGCCAACCATGGGGTACTGGATGTCTGGAGGGTTAGTCTGACAATTTTGTTTGTCATAATGACTAGGAAAGCCTCCTGACTTTTTCCCCCTGAGAACAGGAATGCTAAACATTTCCAAAGCACAATAAAGAATTTTCCTAGTCTAAATCCTGATACTACCCTGTTCCCCGGGGGGGGGGGGGGAACCACAGAATTACTGAGGTCTTCCAACTGACAAAGTGGTTCCTGGTGATATGGACCAACGCCAACACTTATTGGCTTACCAAGTGAATTTCCTACCTGGAAACAAATTTTTTGCACATACCCTATGGACGTTTTATTTACATTAAAATGTTTTTTTCTTTATGTTCTAATTCGAGAGAAAAGGTGGGTTTTAAGAATAGTTTTAGCACTTATTTTGGTGATCTCTCAGCATGCATTCTGCTATTATTTACATTATTAAGACAGTCTGCTACGGAACCCATTGTTTTGATTATTCTTTTCTTTCCTCTTTTCTTCTGGTATCATGTATATCTCAGTTTTTTTCCCACAAAAGTTTGCTTCTTTTATCACAAACGTTAGTACCAAAGAAAACATGATAATACGTATTAAATGCACACTACAGCCCAGAAGCCTCAAAGCTGATGTTGCATCTAAGTAATTTGTAAATGATTGTTTAACATTCAATTATTTCCTATATTGCTCCACATATTCCATGGGGGCCTAGTTGTCAAGCCCTTCTATCAATTTTATGTCAAGAAAACCAAGTTTATACATTGACCTCATAGGAATGATGATGATATTCAGGAGGTACAGACCAATACTTTATATTTGTATAATATAAATGGAAACGTAGAGTTTATTTCTTCAAATGCTCTCACAAGAATCATCTTACATGACCCTCCCAACAACCTCGACAGCCTGGGTAGGCCACGTACTAGTATTTTCATTTCAAGTTGAAGTAAGGAAAAGGGACAATGCAGAGTTAACTTGACATCCAAAGCGTCTTCTTATAACAAAACCCATTTTTTCAAGGGTTTAAAAAAACATGAAGGAGAACTTTATTTTTTTGCAAATACACTTAATCTGGCAAGGTTCTTTCACACCACAATAAATAGCATTTGTTATCTTTGGGGGAGAGCCAGCGGGTCTCCTTCCTCGTCCTGAGGTAAACAGAAGGCTGCCTGCCTGCCTGTGTCTGCTCTTGCTAATTAGAGAACGTATGGTCTGTTTCACTTTAAGGGCTTTCTGGAAAAGAGTAGCTCCCTCTTCTCAACTTTCTGCACAGGTCAGTGTTAGAATCCTCTCCTTGAGTACCCTTCCCACACTCTTTGAAGACTCAGTGAGAAAATCTCTGAAATCCATGGATTTTAGGAAGCAGGCGCAAAAGGACACCTGGATAAGGACTTAATCCATATATGGAATAAGAGCCATGAGGAGCTTTTATTTTTATTCCAATTTAAACTAAAACAAAAATCCAGCAAAATCATCTGATTTTGAGGCTTAATGTAAATACACCTTACTGGTTTTTCAGTTGAAAATCTTGAAGATCAAATAAAAAAAAAATTCTCTTTCTCATCCACTTCTGCTTGGCTCCCACTGGAATTTATTTGGTCAAAGAGTAAAATATTAAAGCTTGAGTTTTCACAGCTCAGTTTCCTCACGACTTCAGCTACAGAATATTCTGTCTTTTCAAGAGATTTCTGGACACCATAATGTAATTAAAGCTTGCAATGGGTCAAAGGGTCAAAGAAGGAAATGGAGAAAAAAGTTAGATTAATGGTCAAGGAGCGACATTTGGGGGAGTCTCTTCTTTGTGGGAGACATTTTAAAAGAAGAGAATGTGAAGGGACATATTTTAGAAGTTTTTCTAAGTGTTAAAAATATATTCTCCTTCCCTGTTTCTATGGTAAGTTCAAGAGAGACATCAGGAAAAACACAACGTGCTTTAACCGACGCGATTCTTCGTTAACAGGCTGTTGTTGCCTTGAAAGTGACGTTGGCCCTAGAGATGAGAACGCTGATTTTCAACGTGTGTTGTACTTAATGGCTCCAACTTCTTTTGTGGAAAGGTCATCTCAGGGCATTCATTCATCATATGTTCAAAAATGTTAACTGCCTACTGCCCAGAGCTGATATTTTTCCACGTGACTAGGATCAAGCAATACTAAGAAGAAAATGAAATGACAATGAGGTACAAATGCTAACAATAAACATGCCTATTTTCCTTTGTGTTTATTTTTACTTAGATCTTTTAAAATGTTTCTTACTTATTTTCCCTTACATGCATATATTTCTTTCTTTTTACCCCCTGAAACATTTCTTGGTAGTGGTACTCACTCATAGAGTCAAAATATAAAATTTGAAAATATGACATTTGAATATCGACCCTATTTCCAGAACGTGAAGGACAGAAAGTCCAACATGAAACATTCTCTGCCTTTAATAAGGAAGTATTATACAAATGCACTGGCATGCATCACCTGAGAGAAAGTAAAGCAAATGCCTGTTCCACACATACTCAGTGTAAGTCTGGGCAGAGAAGAGAGCTAAAACACAAGCCCTCCTAAAATCATGTTGTTACCTCCATTATTATTCACTGAGTCCTCGATGAGTTTAGGAAAATGAGACCTATGTCTATTTCCGGCTTGGTTTATGACTTCATTAAAGAGTCATCTTTAGGTAATTAGGGTTTTTCTAAAACATGAATTATTTATGTCTCCCTAAGTCACATATGCAGACCAGAAGTCTCTAGAATCCCAGGAATCATGTGGTTTTCTCAACATCAGCATTCCTTCTAAGAAAACTTCCAAGAACTTAGGAAAATTGGGTAGAAATTCTTAAAGTCCTTTTAATGTCATTTCTTGTTCTATCCAGGTGGAAGTTCTTTATTAGCGTTTTTCACATGTCTTCCTTCAGGCAGTTTGTTAAATGATTGCTTTTATCCCTGCTCATGGCCCCTCTTCTAAGAAATGAAATCGTATGCAAACTGATATTTGCAACAATGGTTTCCATAATTGGAACAAAGCCAAGGCTCTGTGCATTTTATATTCAGACTACTTATAAAAACTTAGTGTTTCTGCCATGTCTGCCTCCATATCTGTGAACAAATATGATAACTAATTAGTGTGTAGAGTTTCCCAGCTCATTTTTTCCAACAGTGCTTATGTGATCATTCATGATTATTTCAAGAGCCACATAAATAATCCTTCCAATTTTCTGGCCTCTCTGTTCCTTGGCATCCACTCCCCCACTGTCCTTGTCCTTCACCCTACCTCATCAGCTACTCTCATGGTCATGCATTAGAGTTTGCCATTAACAATAAATGCCACCCTATCTTACTTTAAATTAACCCACTTTTGAGCTCCAGTTCCCGAGAATCCCATTTCTGGCAGTCTTACAACTATTGGTCCTGTGATTTTTTTCACTGCTCCTGTTATGTCCATACTTCTTCTTTTTATTGTTGTTTAATTACAGTTGTCCCTATTTTTTTCCGCATTACTCTCTCCTGCCCTACCCACACCCCTCCCCTCACATCCGATCCTCCCCCACCCCCTGCACCGTTGCCTTTGTCCCTGGGTCTTTTATACATGTTCTTTGACTTGCTCTTTGTTCTTTGACTTTCCCCTTCTTTCCCCCGTTACCCTCCTCTGGTCACTGTCAGTTTGTGCTTTATTTCCATGTCTCTGGTTCTGTTTTGCTCACTTGTCTTATTAGTTTAGATTTTATATTATAATTATATATTATAACCATTACCTGACACATATTTTTAATTCCTTTGACTTCTTTCCCTCCATCTCACCTGGTTAAATCCCCATTCCACCTACTCCGCATCTTGATCCACATAAATAAATATGCTCCAAAAAATACAGAAACATCCTTCATCACCAATCTTAAGTGGGTCCTTAATGATGGAAATGATTGTACTACATTCCCTTAGTTCATTCACTTTCTGACCTTTTCCAAACTCCAAAGCTTGCCCTCACCCTCATTCTTAGATGATGCCTGTGGGTCCTATTCTACTGCAAAAAATAAAAGCAATCAAAAGACTGCTTCTACAAGTTATTGCTGCTGTGTACCTGCCTGTATTGAATTTATTGGTTAATAAAATCATATAGGTTTCAAGTATATAATTCTATGATGCATCATCTGTATATTTTACTGTGTGTTCACTACCCCAAGTCAAGTCGCTCTCTGTCATCATTTATCTCCCTTTTACCTTCTTTACCTCTGCCCCGCCCTTACTCCCTGATAATCACCATACTGTTGTCTACATTTTTTTTTTGTTTTTTGTTTTTTTGCTTAATCCCTTCACCTTTTTCACCTGGTGCCCCCTCTACCTCCATCCCCTCTGAAAGCTCTCAGTCTGTTCTCTTTACCTATGAGTTTGTTTCTATTTTGTTTATTAGTTTATTTTGTTCATTAGATTCCACATGCAGGTGAAATCATATGGTGTTTGCCTTTCTCTGACTAATTTCACTTAGCATAACACTCTCCAGGTACATCCATGCTGTCTCAAAAGGTAAGGTTTCCTTCCTTTTTTTTTATAGCAGAGTGGTATTCCATTGTGTAAATGTACCAGAGTTTTTAAACCACTCATCTATTGATTGGCATTTAGGCTACTTCCAAATCTTGACTATTGCAAATAGCATAGCAATGAACATAGCAATGAATTATATATTGTGAACATATAATCTTTCACAATAGTGTTTGGGATTTCTACAGATATAATCCCAGAAGTAGAATCACTGGGTTGTAAGGCAGTTCCATTTTTCATTTTTTGAGGAAACTCTATTCTGTTTTCCATAGTGGCTGCACCACTCTGCATTCTCACCAACAGTGCATGAGGGTTGCCTTTTCTCCATATCTGTGCCAGCACTCGCTGTTTATTGATTTATTAATGATAGTGATTCTGACAGGTGTGAGGTGATATCTTGTTTTTGATTTTAATATGCGTTTCTCTGATGATTAGTGATGTTGAGCACCTTTTCATAGGTCTATTGGCCATCTGTATGTCCTCTTTGGAGAAGTGTCTATTCAGATACTTTGTTCATTTTTTAATTAGATTTTTTCTCTTTTTCTTTTTTTGTTGTTGCATTGTTAGTATGAAGGCTCTATTAGTGTTCTCAAGACAAACCTCTCAGTTTATTGCACACTCAAGAGCATTTCACTAGCATTCATAATATCTTTATTTTCCCCTTCTTTGCCAGAATATTCCATTTTACTTACAAAATACTGTAGTCTTTCACATCTTAAAAATATTTTTGGTTTCACATCCTCTTTCAGCTACCACCCCATTGTTTTGTTTCCCTTTATTAGATTACTCCTCAAAAAGATTTATATTTGCTTTCCTTAATTATTTCTTCTTCTTCTTCCTCGAACCCATTAACTCACCACCACCACAAACAACTCCACCAAATATTTTCTTGGTATTTTGGCCAGTGATGTTTTGCATTATTAAGCCCAATGGTTCAATTATTGGTGCTCAATTTTCATGGCCTATTAGCAGCTTTGCACATGACTGATCACTCCTTCCTCTTTGAGATAACTTCCTAACTCCCTGTGTTTTATTTTACTGAAAATTATGCTTATTCTTTCTCAGTCTGTTTTCTTCATTCTTCCTTATCACAAACTCTAAATATTGGAGTGTTCCTAAACTTAGATTTTGCCCTCAGATTCTTACTTGTTCTACATTTACTCACTAGAATATCTTATCATGACTTTATAACCACCCACACTCTTAAGTTTTAGCTCTACCTTGGAACTCGCTATCAAAATCCAGACTTACATACATTGCTCACTTGACATTCCCATAAGGATTCCAAATAGGAATCTTAAACATATTATGTCCAAAATTTAATTACCAATGTCTGCTTCTCAAAATTAAATTAATTAAAATTAAAAAACTGAAGATGCCACAATTTTCCATATATCAGTAAATGGCAACTTCATTTTTCCAGTAGCTCAAACTGAGAAACTTAGTGTTATTCCTGACTTCTTCTTTCCTATCACATTCACATTTGATTTGTTGCTTCAAACATACAGACAGAATCCCAGACTGCTCACTGTCTCTGTGGATACCCCATTCTGATTCAAAGCATCATATCTTACTTGGCTTACTAAAACAACAAGATATCTTTTCTATTTCTATTTTCTTTACTATATCCTTCTGACTCTTGTTAAAATGCAAGTTATATCAAGTGTCCGAGATAGCTTATTATTCTTCCAACAGACTCACTCTCCCATTGAATCCTGGGAAATCACCAGAACCTCTTTCTCATTTCACTGGTTAGATGAATATGGCAACCAGAACCCAGGGAATGGTGGTATCATGGAATGCAGATTGGGCCCCTGAATTATCCGGTAGAGGAAAACTATACACCGAAAAGGAACACCTACTTTGGATTATTATGTTAGTCTATTGAATTTGAGACATTTTAAATTGTTGGGTCATTTTATTCCAGGAGTAAGCAGTACTTTAATTATTGCAGATCATGTTTTGTTTTCTTTTGTTTTTTCCCCAAAGCCCTTAAATGACATACAATTTCCTTAGAGTAAATGCTAGTTGCTTACAGGCCCTGTAGAATCTGACTCCCTTCTCTCTCTCCAGCCATGTCTCCTATGATGCTTAACCTGCCCCAGCCACACACTAGTGTCCTTCCTATTTCCCAAACATATTAAGCCCAGGCTCATATCTGGGTTATTATACTTGCTCTTCTCTGCCCTTGGAAATGCCCTTCCTCCAGATATCTCCCAGATATATTCTTGCCACCTTCAGGTCTCCTCTAACTTATCAGAAGTGCAAACTATTCTTTTTTAAACAACAACGCTCCTCTTCTTCTTGTACTTCCTGTCCCCTCTCCTGTCCTGCTTGCTTTTATTTCATACCACTTAAAACTCTGACATATTATATGATTTATTTGTACATTTGTTTCTTAATTTTTCCACCCATATTACACTGGAATTACTGGAACTAGAAAGGCAGAGATATTTTTCTTTTTTTCACTGATACATCCTCAGCTACTGAAATATATAATACTTATATGTATGTAGAATATAAGTGCCTCATAGTAAACATACAATATATATTTGATGAATAAATCATTGAATTCCTTTCCTCTGAAAAGTGAAGAGTAACTGCCTTGGCTGGTGTGCCTCAGTCGATTGAGCACCGGCCTGTGAACCAAAGGGTAGCTAGTTCGATTCCCAGCCAGGGCACATGCCTGGGTTGCAGGTCAGGTCCCCAGTTGGGGGTGCACCAGAGGCAACCACACATTGATGTTTTTTTCCTTCTCCTTCTCCCTCATACCCCTCTGTCTAAAAATAAATAAATAAATAAAACCTTTTTTAAAAGAAGTAAAGTCAAAAGTAATATATATGATTATAACATATGTCCTCTGAATTATCTGTTATTTATACATATTTATGTCCTCATAAATTTAGTTATTGTTATGAGGGAGATGCCCCCCAAAAAAGGAATTATTTTCTGGAGGGTGGACCCCTTGTAGTACAAACTTCCTCCACTAGGTGAGTGTTCTAGGAACCCATCTGTATCAGTGTACCAACTGGCATTATTGTGAGAGGCTGAGTTTGGCTTCAGCGAATTTTTTTTTTTTTTTTTTTACTCTTTCTACCTGTTTACCCATTTCATGATGGGTGATTTACAAGTGCTCCTGCCCACAACGTGCTGAGCGTTTAGTAGTTTTTGACCAAAAATTGCATGACCCTTGTGCCTCACCCTCCCTAGGCACCTGATCTCTTTTTGTTTCCCCAGATGAACAAAGTCTTCAAAGGGAAATATTTTGTCATGTGGAAGGGGTGAAACAAAAAATGGCAGAGGCACCAAAAAACATCAAAATCGACAAGCTCAAAACCTGTTTTGAGCAGTGTAAAAAAAACACCGATATGTATATTGACTCAAAGGGCTAGTACTTTGAAGGTGACTGAAGATTAAATGTGTTAAATATATAATTTTTTATAAGTAAATTCTGTTTTTTGGCTCTCTCATCTGTATTTATGATCAAACAATTAAATATTTTGAAAATTATACAAAGTTATGATAATTACAGAAATAGACTTAACCTGGAATTGTGACTAAGTTATTGTTTCAGATTCAATTGGATATATATTTACCCTTCACCATTTAAATCCTGATCCCAGATATTAAGTAAAGTGGTCATTTAAAGGTATCAGGTGTATAGGAAAAGGAGATTTCAGCCCCTTTTCCAATTTATCTTGTTTATAATATAACTAAAATTCAGTCCATTTTTTTTGCTCGTTCATTTCAGGGCCTTGCTTTCTTGAAGAAAATAAGGCGAATGATTGTCTCAGAAGAAAACCAAGTTTATGTCATTGTTCCAAGAGCTTATCTCTTGTTAAAGTCAATAAAATAGGGTTTTGCTTTGAACTTGTCTCCTCAAGTCAAAAAAAACATGGATCCCGGGATGACGATACTCACTATGTAATCAAGACTTCACTGTCTGTGGAACCCACTGCCACCCACATCTGTGTGATTTCAAAGAAAAGGAACTGTTTTTCTCTTCCTGGATAGCAGGGCATGTGCCCCGCTATGGGGATGATTAATCATTGCAAAATCCCAACATTAAAAAAAAACCAAAAAAAAATTAACATTAAATTTCTTAATCCAACTAATAGAAGTAACGTACTTTTAATTATGAGTTAAATGTGTGTGGTTTAAAACTAGTAGAAATTTGGTTATTATAATATATTTAATCATTTTTTTCATCCCATGGTTGCTATTAAAATTCAACTCTAAAATCGCAGCTCAGTAATAAATTCTAGGAAGAATCAAAATCCATTCCCTTCCTTTTCTCCAAATATTTTATAAAAGCAACAACAAAATAGTGTTTATTATTTAATGAACTGACACTGCACACTAACAGCAGTGTTAGTTTTGTTTTTATTATTTAATTATTGCTCTAATGTTCATCCTCTCCAGCTCCAGAATATTACAAGGAAAGATTTTGGAAAGAAGCGAGATCTAAACTGAGATACATGATTTCGCAGGAAACTTTTAAAAATGATTTGTATTTTGGGTGGGGAGGGATGATCACGGCACAAAGGAGAGCATTTCAACAGCCTGGTGATCAGAGACAATAGAGCAAATAATCAGGTTATTCCCTATGGAGCTGATGCAGGTAGTTTTCGAGGACTCAAGTGCGGGCTGTAGGGGTAAGAATGCGTTGAAGTGAGTGTAGACAAATGGTGAAAAGAAAACGACAAGCTTAGTCAAGAGGTAAATCATTAAGGGATGTATATGTAAGCCACAGCTACATTAAAGACTTCAGATTTTATTTCTGTATAAAAGATAATTACTGTTCTCATTCTTTTTTTCACTTTTTGTGTACCCTTTGTTTGTTCCCTCCTCTGCTTCCTCCCTCCTTTCTTCCTCTTGAGGTTTTCCCCCACTATATTTCATTTAAGCACAAACAGTGATATTAATTCATTCAAGAAATCTTTATTGAACACCTAGCATATATAAGACACTCTTATAGACCCTGAGAAAATGTACTCAGCAAGATAGACCTAAATCCATCCCTCATGAAACTTAGAGTCTGGTGGACAAGCTTGCCATGTTCAGTGAACTGAACTAAACCCAGTGTCACTGGAAGTTAAGGAAATATCATGAGATCAGATCAGAGAAGAAAGCAAAAACACAACACAAGGGTATTGTAAATTAGATATGAAATTTTAGTCTTTATGCTAAGAGCAATGGGTAGCCAACAAAGAATTTGAAGTTTGGAGGTGATATTATCCGTGTTTAAGAAAGATCACACTTGCTTTGTGTGGAGATTCAATTAGTAGAGGGGAGGAATTGGGAAGGAGATATCAGTAAGAATACTACTCTTATATTCTCTGTAAAAAAGATGGTAACTTAGAACAAGAAGGTGATGAAGGTAGTAGAAGAGCGTAGTATTACAAGTGGAGGTAGAGGTGGATCAAAGGAGAAGATGAAGGCCAGGTATTCTGTCTGAAAGAAATTTAGGAGGTAAACACAATAAAAATTGTGGTTTAACTGTGCTCATAAAAAATTAAATAAACAAGTACTTCCTCCTGCTTTTTCCCTTCTTAGTATGTGGTTTCCATTCCTTTACATAACTAAAGTAGTTTTTAATATCAACTCAAATAACCTCAATAACATTGAAGCTATTGGACATTCTTCAATCTTGACTGCTTGGCATCATTAAATTGTATCTTTCCTGAGCACTCTAGTCTGTTGACTTCCATGGAAATAGAATCATCTTTTACTTCTGTGGCCACTTTTCCCCATCTCTTTTTCTAGTTTAGCCCAGAGACTTTAAATGTTACAGCTGCCTGCCCTTTAAGTTGAAGCTAGTCTTGTCAATTTTAGGCCCTCCCATTCCTATTCTATCCTCATGCCAGCTTACCTAAGACTATGTGCCTTAAATTTACACGTTTATTCCATACAACTTTTCTGAATCCCAGAGTCACATCTAATCTAACTGAATATGTTAGATCTTCATTTAAATTTTTCACTAACACCTTGAACTCAACATTCACAGACTGGGAAGAGTAGAGAAAACAAGGCTGGGAGCTAAATGGATATATGGATTGAGGGTGTCAGTGGCTTAGACATATTGAAAGAGAAAGTCTTTGTCAAAAAGATCAAGAAATTGGGAAGTCAGAAGATTGGATAAATTTTCAGTTATCCAATGGAGATATTATCCAAATATACATATATTCAATGTAATATATCACAATAACAAAACAAAGAGGAAAAACAACATATAATCATCTCACTTGGTGCAGAAAAAGCATTAACAAACTTCAACGGTTTTTTATGATAAAGACAAAATAAGAATAGAAGAAAACAACCCCAACAAAATAAAAGCTCTATATGAAAATCCACAGTGAATATCATGGTGAAATACCAAAATCTTTTCCCCTAAGATCAGGAAAAATGCAAGGATGCTTGCTTTCCTCACTTCTATTAAACATAGTGCTGAAAGTCCTAATAGGGGAAATTAGGCAAGAAAAAGAAATAAAAGACATCCAAATTGGGAAAGGAAGAAGTAAAATTATCTCTGTTCACAGAAAATATGCTTTTATATGTGGGAAATCCTAAAGACTACACACACAAACACATAAACATACACAAAATCTGTTTGCATTAGTAAAACTAATTCAGAAAACTAGCAGGATACAAAGTCAACATGCAAAAATTAGTTGTATTTCTATTCACTAACAATAAATACTCTAAAATGGAAATTAATAAATCAAAACCATTTACAATAGCATCAATAAAATAAAATAAAATAACTTAGTAATTTACTAGGGAGTGAAAAGACTTGTGCAATGAACACTGTACAACATTACTGAAAGAAATTAAAGACATAAACAAATGGAAAAACAGCCCATGTTCATATAGGGAAATTTTAGATTGATAAGATGTCATTACAATTAGCACACATTTTGGTTGTGTCTAAAATGTCTATGGAAACATTTCTGGTCCACACCAGAATGTCTTTCCTTGATATTCTGTCCTATCCAAAGTATCCATAAAAATATTTGGTCCATATTAATATAAATTCCACACTTCTACCAGATTCATACTTCAACCAATTTACCTAACACCATGTGCCATTACCAGCTAGGATACCAAGGCAGGAAAGGTTTTATTGGCAATATAGTCACAACACAAACATTAGACCAATAAAACACAACAGTATTTTTAGCCCTGATTGGTTAGCTCATTTGGTTAGAGCATTGTCCCAATATACCAAAGGTGCGAGTTTGATCTCCAGTCAGGGTACACAGAAGAATCAACCAATAAACACATAAATAAGTGGAACAACAAATCAATGCTTCTCTCCCTCTCTCTCTCTCTCTTTCTCTCTTTCAAATCAATCAACAAAAAAATTTTGAACCATGATAGTATTTTTTATGTATAATCTTAGAAACCAAAAGTATGAATAAACATGTGGGCTGTTTGAACCCAGGTACATTTTCTAAACATGAATGTTTTTTACAGGACCAAATATCAATATGCAAAAATTAACTCAAGATTGATCACATAACTAAGTGTAAGAACCAAAAGAGTAAAACCCTTAGAAGACAACATAGGGCAAAACTTCTTGAAATTGTATTTGATATAACACCAAAGACAAGACAACAAAAGCAAAAATATACAAATTGAACTTCATAAAAGTTATAGACTTTTGTACATCAAAGAACATTAGCAACAAAGTGAAAAAGCAGCCTATGAACTGAAAGAAAACATTTGAAATCATATATCAGATATTAATATCCAGAATATATAGAAAACTCTTAAAGCTCAGTAACAGCAAACGACTTGGTTCAAAAATGGGCAAGACTTGAATGGACATTTCTCCAGAGAAGATATATGAGTGGCCAATACTAATAAGCATACACAAAAAAAGTTCAACCCACTATCATAAGTAAATGCAAATCAGCACTGGCCCAGTTGCTCAGTTGGTTAGAGTATCATCCTGATACACCAAGGTTACAGATTCAATCCCTGGTCAGGGCACATATAAGAATGAACCAATGGATGCGTAAATAAATGGAACAACAAACTGATGTCGCTCTGTCTCTCTGTCTCTCTGTCTCTCTCCCTTCCGTCTTTCCTCTCTCCAAAAAAAAAAAAAAATCAATAAAAAATAAGTAAACACAAATCAATACCACGATAATGATACACGTGATGGTTCCAAATTAAAAATAATTTTATGTCCATTAACAAATAAATGGATAAATAGAACAGTGAGAATGAAATAACTAGATATGTATAATATGAATCTGAAATACGGTCAGGTACCGCTTAACAATGGGGATAGTTCTGAAAAATGTATCTCCAGGCAATTTTATCACTATATGGTCATAGAGTGTCTTACTCAAACCTAGACGGTAATAATAAGATAAATAAGATAAGACGGTATATCTTATTGCACACCTAGACTGTATATTGTAGTTTATTACTCCTAGGCTGCAAGCTTATATAGCATGTTATTGTGAAAATCAACATGAAATTAAATCAAGCATGAGAAGTGATGCACAAGAGACATAGTAAAAACAAGATATAAAGGCTGCTGCCAGCATAACATAGCATACTGCTCTACAGCAAACTTTTTTATAAGTAGAAAGAATGCGCTCTAAAATAACCATTCAAGTACAGTATTGTAAATACTTAAAACCAGTAACTCAGTCATTCGTTATCGTTATCATCATCAATTAGTATGTACTACACATAATCGTACATGTAATACTTTCCTATGACTGGCACCACAGTAGGTTTGTTTACACTGGGATCACCACAGAAATGTGAGTAATGCCTCACCGGATGTTATAACAGCTATGGCATCGGTAGGCGATAGGAAAAGTTCCATTACATTTTGGGGCCATCATAGACATGTGGTCCATTGTTGACTGAAAGGTTGTGATGTGGTGCATGACAGCATATAACGTTGCCATCAAAGAGTCAGAAATAAAAGAATATATATTATATTATTACTTTGTCTACTGTTCAATTAAAATACACAAAAATAACATGTATATATAGTGTTCAAAGTTAAGAAAGAGGTGACCTTTTAGGAGAAGGGAGAGATTGCAATTTGTCAGTAGCATAACAGGGGACATTTTGGATGTCGATGCAAGAGAAACATAGATCGGTTGTCTCTGGCACGCCCCAGCTGGAGCCCCAACCAGCAGGAATCAAACTGGGGACCATTTGCAGGACTACGCACTGCCCACTGAGCCACGCTAGTCAGGGCTAGTTTATTTCATTATCTAAAGGCGTTTACTTGTATGTGTGCTTGGGGTTAATTCACGGAAGTATACATTTACATTTTCTTGCATTTTTCTTTAGATGCACTCTACTTATTATTTAAAAAGAAAACATCCTAGTTACATCAAAATTGCAAATACCTATTAACAAAATGAGTAATACAGTTGAGTTGCCTATACGAAATAAACTACAAAACAAAACATGAATAAACTGGGATAGGACTTGGGTTCCAGAATGTATAAAGGCATTCTACAAATTGATAAAAAGTAAATAAAAAGGAAAAAGTCAATAAAAATGGTAAAATAGATGGACGGTCAATTTGCAGAGGAGACAATGTGAAAATTAAAAAAAATATATTTCAAAGGTATTAACCACGCATCAAAGAAAAACTCAGGGAAATGAAAGTTAAAGCAATAATAACATAATGTATTATACTAATTGTATTTGCAAAAATTTATAAAATATCTATAAAATTCAAGTCTAATATTGTGAGAAAATTGAAACTTTCTTGGCTGTATAACTACTGGGAGAGTGTAAACTGAAACTTTTCTGGAAAACAGTCTGGAAATGTCTATCATAATTAAAATTTTAATTTCTGTCTGACTCTACCGAAATAATACCATATATAATAAAATATGTGCAATATTAGCGGGGTTTTTGGCACCGCTATTTGTAATGACAATGCTGGGAACAATCTGAGCATCCATCATTGATAAAATAATTCTCTGTCTACTGATCTTAAAGAAATGTCCATAATCAGTTTTTGCAAAGTAAAAAAATAAACGTGAAGAAACCCATGGTCATATTTTAGTTCTGTGAAAAGAGTGCCACACAAGCGGTTTTGTTTTTTACATAATGATTTGTGAAAGACCCTGTTAATATATTACTCGCAGAAGTACAGATGTGAAGGAGACTGGAGGTCAATTGGAAATATCTTGTTTATATCCCTCTGTATTTGTTTCATTTGTTACAATGTGCAAGTACCTATATAGCTGAAAAGCTAAGAATGTTCACTGATAAATATTTCCTTCACAGATCAAATACATGGTGCTTTTCATTCTTTTCTGTGTAAACTCATTGTTTTGGCCCCAGCCATTTAGAGCTCCCAATCCCAGTTGTTTCTTGTCCGCTTTCATTACCTTCCCTTGTGATTGGTCTGGCTATGCCATCTTTCCCTTCATTATAAGAGTTATTTACATCCTGTAAGTATTTATAGTGTGTGGAGATGCCTCTGCAGCCAAGTTTAAAAGGGAATTCTGGTAAATCCCTTCCACTTACAACATTTTAATCTATTAATTTGCTATAGTTCATGCCTCTACTTTGTTTACTTCAAGATTTCATCTAGGCTCTTTATGCTTTGCCAGCACCCAAAGGCACACTTTTCTCTTGATGCATTCCAGTTTCCATGGTACTATTTGCTGGCTTGATTCTCTAAGAGACACTCCTTTTACCGAATGGCAAAGACTCTAGATTTAAACCAAGATAAATGTTGGATGTTGCTTGGGGTGTTGGAAAGCTTAGATGCTGTGAAAGAGTGTCCCAGCCTCTAAGTTAAAAGTAGTCTGTTTGAACTTCCAAAAGCATATTCTGCTTCAGTGTAACCTGTCACCATAAGATTTCTATATCCTGGGCTCACCTTGACAACCTAAATCCAATTCTTACTGAATCAGTTCTTTCCTCTGGCAATTTATGTAAAACACAGACTCTAAGCTCACTCATTTTTCTCTTTCTAAACACAGTATTCTTATTTTAAATTCCGGCTTTCAAAGTGACAATGGCCCCATATATCCTCATGGTCAAGTACAGACTCTTCTTTGTGGCTCTCCAGATGATACACTAGTTTATAGTAGTAAAATTCCATCAAAAAAGCTCAATTCAACCAGTTGTCCAAACAAATCTGCCTCATACCACTCCCTCCTCAACACTCAGTGGTTGAAAGAGCTCTATAGAAAATGTCCAGCCCCTCGCCTGCCCCTTCTCAATGACCACAGCTTGCTTCGGTTATTTTCATGTCTCTCCTGATTAATACAGTTAGCTTTCTCTCTGAGCTTTTACCTCTAGTCTCTCTCGCCACATAATCCTTCTATCACACTTCTGCGAATGTTATTGTTTCAAAAACAAGAACCCAAGTTTCTCAATTACCTCCTTAAAGAACTTTGATGTTTCTCCAATACCTACAGGAAAAGGTTAAAGGCCTTGACATGTTATGAAATTCTCCCCAAGTTCATGTCTGTCTATCTTTCTGATCTTGACACCAATATTCTGCCAGCTTTGCTCTCTCCCAAGGATGACAGGCTTTGTCATGCCTTCTTGCATTTGGATATACTGTTTCCTTTGTGGCCGTGCCTGTTCTGCGTGGTGGGTCCTGACTTATCCTTTCAGAGTCTACCCAAGTGTCACAAGCTCTGAAGCTCTCCTAACTCCTTGAGGCAAATAGCTGTTCTTCGGTTTCGCTTTCATAGAGCTGTTCAGAATCCTATGTTAGCATGTATCATACTCTATTTTAATCATTCAACTACTTAACTGATGCCCTCCTGAAATCATGAGTTCCTCAAGGTTAGAGGTGATGACCTTATACCCACGTAATTACAAGGATGGGGTCAGTTCATGACATGGAAAAGGAGCCCAGTCTGTGCACATTTGAGAGCCACAAGAATGATAAAATAAACGGAGCTATTATGCAGGAATCAAGAGTCTCAACATTTCACAATACCTCTTGTTAATACTTAGGACTAAGTAAGGTCAGGAAATGAATAAGAGCAATGTCTCTGTTATTTTGTTTAAAGAATATCTTCCCATAAACCTCTGTTGAGATTCAGTGGAAAATGACATCAATTTCCCTCATTTCAATTGTGGCCTAAATAGTATTGCCAAAATATTCTACTATTAAAAACTGAAATTTGGTTTCCAGACTACAAAATGTCTTAAACTCTTGTCTCCTTTCATTATTACTAATTCAAGGTTGCGTTTTGTTTCCTACTCAAAATTTGAGTTTAATCCAGGAGTTCTTGGAGAAACTCCTTGTGTTAGCATATTTGTATTTAAAGAGCAAATTCTGAAGCTCCATTTATGTTCTTTTTCCATCCTCCATTATAGTTATAATTTAACTATTACAATTAGGTATAAAGCTTGCTAAAGAATATATGTTTTGAAACTGGAGAGTATTATGCTAAGCGAAATAAGCCAGACATTGAAAGACAAATACCATATGATCTCAAACAAGCAAACAAGCAAGCAAAATACAACCAGAGACATGGGAATAAGGAACAGACTGATAGTGACCAGAAGGGAGGAAGGGGCATAACAGGGGGAAGAAGGGGAAGGGTAAAGTCAAGGAACATGTATGAAGAACTCATGGACGTGGACAACAGAGTGGGGACTGACTATGTGGGGAGCAGGCAGGGTAGGGCAAAGAAGGAAAAATTGAGACAACTATAATTGAACAATAATAAAAAAAAGAAAGAAAGAAAAAGAAGAATATAGTTTTAGCCCTGACAGATGTGGCTCAGTTGGTTGGATATTGTCTTGCAAAGCAAAAGGTCACTGGTTCGATTCCTGGTTAGGGCACATGCCTGGGTTGCGGGTTCCATCCCGGTCGGGGCATGTGCAAGAGGCACCTAGTCGATGTTTCTCCCTCACATTGATGCTTCTCACCCTCTCTTTCTCTCTCCATTTCTCTCTCTCTAAAAATAAATAAATAAAATCTTTTTAAAAAAATGCATTTTTATAAGTACTACGATAGAGTGTATCACTACATGTAGAAAGAAAAAATTATTTAAATTGCACCTCAGATGTATACATTTCAGGTATGAGATCTGATACTTACACATACATTTCAGGTAAGGAACCTGATACTTAGAAAACCTAAGTCACTTATTAAAGTGAATAATTGTTCTGGTTTGCCCAATATAAAGAGGGTTCCTTGGATGCAGGACTTTTAATTTTAAAACAAGAAAAGCCTCGAGCCAATCAGGATGGGTAGTTCACACAATGAATAGTAGATACAAAGTTCAAAATCAGTCCTTAAGATGCTCCCAAATTTTATACTCATTCCACTTCCTGGCTCCTTGATTTAGATTTCATCCATAACATGTATTTCTACATTGTAAGTCATAATATGTGAATAATTAAAGTTTTTAAGAGCAACAGAGACATGAGAAAATTCTAGTGAGGTATTTTAACTAAATTTTGTATTATGTATGAAGAGCAGAGTCTGATTTCAGCTCCAGATGTTTATCTCCCAAATATATGCCAAAATTACTAGCTAATAGATTTATTTTACATTCTGTCACATTATAAATCATTTAATTACTTATGAAATAGTTGTTGAGATTTTCAAATTAGACTATCACTCTACTTAAGATGTGAAAATAAGATGTGAATGTTCACAAGCTTTCAGTGTCCTTCACTGTGCTTCCCTTTCTCCCTCTCAAACCACGGCCCTGAACATGAATATGAGAAAGATTCACAATATATGAATAAGAGAAGAAATGATAATATTTGCATTGATTTCAAGAAAAAGGGAACATGTTAGTGGGTGGTGTCAAGATAATTTGGACGAGGAGACAGTAATTATTAGTTCCAGTAATCTTCTCCAAAAGACATGTAAGCATAACATTTTTTTCTTGTAAAATTTTGCCACAAACCTCTGTGTATTTCTAAATAAATGCTGCACCCTCTCTTGAATATAATTTGTAAAGTTTCAATTTCTTTTGATAACTTCCTCTGAAGGTATACTTGATAGAATGTTATAGATACCATCATATTTCTAGATATGTCTTTGGCAATAATATGTAACCAATATGTCTTAATATTAGAAAATTTTGAGATAAATGGAAAAATAATGTTTATAGCACTGTATGCTTATCCAAAACACCAGCATGGTTGTTTGTTAAACAAATACAAATTTTAAACCAAGGGTTCAGGATTTTGAGTACATGTTTTCATTCTACTTGTTATTAGCTGGGTAACCTAAGAAAACTATGTTTCTCTTTTCAGTTTTATTTTAGTAAAATGAAAGATAAAATAATTGTCTTACCTTTCCCATGGACATAGAAAGAAGTTCATCTATGTGACCATGATGCATGTTGGGAAAGAGAGCGATTGGTAAATCTGAATAAAGAAAAAGACTCTAGTAACTACAATAACTGTGTATGAACTCTGAAATAGACTAGGAGGTTTTGAAACAATATGATTTGGGCACAAATCACAAAATACTTGAGCTTTCTCAGATGATTCTTATGCACTTTCAAGTTCATGAATATTGTATAATAAAAGAAGCACACAGGTGCTTCTTATACTTCCAGTTTAAATGTTTATTACCTCCAGATTTGTTAAAATGAAGATTATAATTCAGAAGATCTGTGGTTTACCTTGAACATTTGCACTTCCAACAAACTCCAAGGCATTTTTAATAATTCTAGTCAAGGTACCACACTTTGGGTGGCAAGGTGGAAAGCTACATGGTTTCCATGCTGATTGGAGAGATGATCAAGACAAGTGGCACAGTGATACAGCCAAGAGTCATTCAGATGTATTAGACATTACAATAAGAGACTGACTTGAAATTTAGAGAGAGAGATATAATTTGAAGTAGTTATATGACAGGGTAAAGAATAACCAAAAACAGGCTGGAAAAAAAAAGCTCAGGTAATCTGTGGCTGAGAAAAGTTTGGGTATATAGAATACAGAGACAACTTGCTTAAGCACAAAACAAGGCAGAGCAGGTGGTGCACAAAATCTGTGTAGAGAAGAACGAATTTGACCAAACATCTCAGTAATAAATCAAAATGAGTGGAGACAGATGCAGCTGGGTCAACTTCAAGGACTCAGAATAAAAGAGAAACTTAAAAAATCGAGTGGTAACATCTGCACAGTAAGGGAGAAACCCAAAAGCCAACAAGGATGAAGTGGCTTGGAAGAGAAAAAGAAAATTAAGATGTTTTTCAGGTGGTGGCAAGACAAAAAGGAAAAAGAAAACAGAGTCATTATGGATGTTACATATCACCTCTTTGGAGAATGCAACCCTTGCTGAGGAGAGTGGATAGATGAGGAAAGTCCATTTGAATCCACTGGGAAGGAAAGAAGAAAAGGGAGAAGTTATCTAGAGAAGCAATTATGGAGAGTGTCTACAGAAACTGAGAAGATGCCTGATGCGTTTTGAACTAAATTGACCCAAAAAGGTCAATGCAGGCATTGAGAAGGAATAGATTCTGAATCAAGAGAGAAATGTAGGCAAAGAAAAGGAAAGTTACAAGCAAAAAGTCACATTCGAAGAGTGCCTTTACCAATTGAAATCCAAAGTTGTTGTTTTTTTTTTAATGATTCACTCTTAAGAAGGGAAAGGATTACATCAATTCAAGTTTTGACAAATTTCAAGTAACTGTATTAAAGATTGATGGGAAGAGATTGCATCACAAGAATAAAAAATATTTTTAAAAGCTGGGAAGGACAACAAAAATAAAGAACATGGTAAAATAAAGTGGCAGGGCAAATAGTGAAGACCAATGACCAACTAGTTGGAAAACATGATGCAGAGGACAGAGTCAGGGAAAAGAGTCTGGAAATGTAAAAATAAGAACCCGGTTCATCTGGAGGATGCTGGGAAGTTTCCACTCATTGCTGACACAGACACATCGCAGTAGCTGCATGTTTGAGCCTTGTCCTGATGAGCAGTGGCAGACCTTCCTCTCTTTTGCCTCTTCTCCCACATTGTCATCCTTACTCATTTATTAGCAGGATATTGCCCCACCTTTCAAAAGATAGTTGACACTGTTAAAGAAAATAAGAGCCAGATAGTGAAAATGGTAAAAACAGGTCTTTCTTTTCAGGAAGTATTGCAATACAGGAAAAGAGACCTCAGTACAGGACTAGGCTCAGTTCCAAGCACAGCAAGGTCAAGTGAGGATTTACAGCCAAGGAGCAGGTTGAGGAGATTGGTGGATGGAAATTTATTAAGAAGAGGCATTAAGGGCAGGGGAGTTCCTGAATAAACAGACCTAAAAGGATTCTTGCTGAAAGCTGGCAGGATAATCAGATATCACCTGGGACCTTGAGGCGGCAGGATGAGGAATTTGATCAGATGTGAAGGGTGATCAGATATTGAGGGTTGGGGATACTTGCTAAACTGACTTAGCAGGATTTTTGCTAAAACTGGGTTATGTAGGCCTGAGGACAGGACTTCAGGTTGAGGTCTAGTAAAGAAAATGGGCCTACGAACCACTAAAGTTTTGTCAAGGAGAGAGTCTTTATCAGGCAGAAGATCAGTTCTATGCATTCCCTGTGTTGACTCTTCTGGTCTTCCTAGTGTTTGACCTCACCATCCCACTAAGACATTTGTTCTCTTCATCACTGCCAACAAAATACTCAGGCCTTCCTCATATCCTTTTTTTTTTTTCCAGATCCTGGAAGATGACTAACTGAACATCTGATAAACGAATTTGAGTTATGAATGTTTAATAGTTTCTATCTCATCTCTTCAAGATACATTGGTAAAACTAATGTTTACATAGGGATACAAGATCAGAGGGCATTTATTTGGAGGGCATTTTCAGCTGCATAAATTCCCTGGAAAGAAAATCAATCTTATATGATAAGCAAAGCACTATAATTTTTAAACATCTAATTGGATTTGGTACATACCCAATTCTGCCATTACCTAATGTTCTCAAATTTATTTCAGGGTTTATCTGAGGAAGCAAGGGAAAATTTTCTAAAAACAAGTAACCACATAAATCATCCCTGAGTGTGACGTGTATCATTCAAGAAACCTTTGAGAAGTCCAAAAAAATAGAACAGAGGTACAATTACTATCATGTTAATGACAAAAGAAAAAAATGGCCAAGCACTAAAAATAATTAAAGATATAATAATTTTAGCAAAATATGCACGCAGAAATAGCTGACCTCTTTTATAATAGTTATCATAGGTGATATCATGCAATAATGTTTCTATTGCTCAAGACATTTTGAAACAATTCCCAGAAATTTTTATCAGAATCACTTCATAAGTCATACAAGAAAATCATTCCCATAAAATTATGGTCATTGACTACATGTTTGTACATTTTTCTCCACAGCAACTGGATCTTTATTTTTTAAAAACAAACAAATTAAAATAATATTGTTTAAAGTTTGCTTTTTCATAATAGAACCCAAGGTCTATTATGTCCAAGGTCTTTTAATAGAAATAAATAAATAAAATGTAGTATATTTATGCAATAAAATACTATACTGCAATAAAAATTACATGGATAAATCTCAGAGACATAATGTTGCTGAATAAAACAAAGCAGACAGAGGAGAGTTCATATTATATGGTCCCATTGATATGAATTTTAAGAATAAGCAAAATAAACTGTTGTTCATGGAAAAAATTATCTATGTGAATATAAGTGAAGAGATCAACTTGGTGTATTGATATAAAAATCTATGTAACATGGAATATAGTTTTTAATTTGAATTGCTTTAAGAACCAAATTTCCTGAGTTCTTACTGGTCGTGCTTTTTATTGGCTGTGGTTTTACAAAGAAAGAAAGAAAATAAAGAGTGATTCATAATTTCTTTGGAATAAACAGGATAATATATTCCCTTTGTGATTTCTTTGGGCATGAGAAAGAAGTAGTTCTGCAAAAGATTAACTTGGAGCAATAATTAATACACTCATAGTTGTAAACAGCAAGTTGTGTATTAAACTAAATTTCTGACAATTTTGGAGCCATTATTCAAAATAAAAATAGCAAAGTGCTTTTCTCCCAGCATGAACGAGATGGATGGTACAGGCATATGGATCTGGTGTCTTGTTTAGTAGAGTCTGGGTACCATGTTGTCTGCCATTGTGATGTTAAGTATTAACACGATATTTTTGTGTTCTTTCCTACCAGCGTGAATCCAAACCACTTCATATTAAATTCTTTTCCTTTATAAAGGGGATGTTGATAATAACCACATGTGTAAATGATTCCATTGGTTTTTTAGTATGAATTTTTTAAATTACAAATTCCTGAACTGCTTAAAAACTATGTATGTATAATGAAGTCACATTAAGAAAATATCAGTAAAAAGTCCATCTCTTCAGCAAATTTCTTTTAAATATTCACACTAAATGACCTCCTTCCTTGTATTTTACATGTAAGAGCTCTTCAGTAATTGTTTTGGGCTAAGCCAAAGAGAAATGTTCATTAGATTTTGAATAAAACTGCTGTCTTTGCCTTTCATCTACAAACACAGCGTTTATAATAATCTAATCCTGGCCAAAAGTTTATATTCTTTGAAAAGGAAAAAGTGAGTGCATATATAATTTGTGGCAATTAGAAAATAAATGTACCATCTTTTCAAAG
The DNA here is from genome assembly GCA_004026545.1 of Mormoops blainvillei. Taxonomy (NCBI): domain Eukaryota; kingdom Metazoa; phylum Chordata; class Mammalia; order Chiroptera; family Mormoopidae; genus Mormoops; species Mormoops blainvillei. The sequence goes on along the minus strand of PVJD01001089.1, from coordinate 220,016 downwards.
AGGTAGAGTGGTCAATAGAATTTACTCATTCAATAGAGACCACATTTTGATCCTATGCAAAGAAGAGGTCAGATTGCATTTTGTTTGGAAACCCATAAACAGTTTTAAGTAGTACTATGTAACAATATGCCTAAAATAATTGTTTGGGCTGCCCTCCATAGGAATTCTTGAAGGAGGGCAAACCTGGAAATGGCAAGACCGGTTAGAAAGCTAGCACCGTGACGAGAGCCTGAGTTGGTGGTTACAGGCAGAGAGAGACTTGGGCCTTTCCCTGAGAAGCTAACAGAAGGTATTGATAGTTAGATATTGGGGGAAGGAAAGCACAAAGAGTCTAGAATAATTCTTCATTTTTTATCTTAATCAATTGGAATGGGTAATAGTGCTGTTTAATGAAATGAAGATGTCACGGGGGATGCAGGGTGAAGAAAAAATTCATCAAACATTCTCACTTGGCCATGTTAAGTATGAGATGCTTACTAGATGCCCAAAAGGGAGATATCCAAGAAGCAGTTGAACATTCAGTTATTACATTTAGGAGAAGGGACAAATTTGAAACAAATTGATTAGAGTCATCTGCATGGCGTTTTAAAGCCAGTTAATAAATGAGCTCAGCCATGAAAAATAAAAGCAATAAAGAAACTAAAGCACATATTGAAAAGTTGAATAGATAAGAAACAACAAGCAAAGGAAAATGAGAGTATCCAATAAAGATGAGGAAACCTGGAACAGCATGTAGTATCAGAGAAAACTAGAAAAAAAAAAGTGAGAATGAATGGCAGTGTCCAGAGTTGCTGAAAGGGCCCTAAGGACTTATCTTCCATGAAAGCACCTAGTGTCCTCCCTGGAACATAGTACTACTCAATAAATGCTATTTCCCTTCACTTCTATTTGTTTTTCAAGTGGTAGTAGTAGTCAGTGGTAGGCATGTAGGCTCGGGAGCCAATCTGCTGTACTTCAAATTCTTCCCCCAGCATTCCATAGCTGTGTGACCTTAATCAAGTCATTTCACCTTTCAGTAGTTTGGTTCCTGTAGTTTAAAATGGCAGTGCCTACTTTGTAAGGATGTTGCTAACACAATGCAATCAATCAATCAGTGAGATTGCTTACTATGTCCTTTCTTATTTAATTTTTCCATGTTATATATTTAAAAAAACATTGGTAATAAATATGAATTACTTTTTAATTTTCACAATGAGTACTTGGCTAAGTAACTTCATGGTTAATTCTAGTTCCATAGCCAATGAGACAATGAACAAAACTATCCTTTTCACATTGTGAACACATTTGCCTTTAAACAATATAGTGATTTTTTAATTGATTGGAGCCCTGATTGCGTGTGGTCACAGTGAAGGGAGCAAACAAGGAATAGTGGGGCAGCCAGAGACTGTAACAGTGGGAAGTTGTTTCCACCCATAAGACCAAGGGGACGAGAAGAAATGGTGTAACCAGCGTTCACTGAGAACTGGAATTGCAAAGGGGTGCTTTTCTGATAGGAAAGAGGAATGCAATTATTACCAGGAACAGGGTGCTGACAAAGGGAAGGAAAGGAGAAGAAATGTACAACTTGCCCTTTCACCTTTGTACCTTTGTTTACTGGGACCACAGGCTAATTCTAGGCAAAAGCCAGTTCACAAGGGAACCAGGGTAAAGCAGTTTTCAGAAATTAGCCTTCTAAGGCCCCGAGGGGGTAGATCAGGATGGCGCATAGACTAAGGGTACAAAGAGAGAGCAGCCACGTACAATTTGCTATTCTCTAGTGTTTTGTTCCTGGTCAAGACCCAGCAAATAGTATTCAGAGCAGGGTGGTTCCTCCCCATGTCAATACCTTCCTTCCATGCTGGTGGCCAGCCCTCAACCAAGATGACAAACTCCTATATCCAATTTCATGTCAGCCAGATTTCCACAATAATCAGGTAACGTGGAATCCCTTTAGCACTTTTCTTCCGATTGTAAACACTGTACATTCACACACACGCATCCGTTGAAAGATTGTTTGTAAATTATAAAACCGAAGAGCTTGATCTAAACTCTTTGGGAAAATAAGCCAAAAATTTTGTTTGTTTTCAAGATTTGGAAAGAATTCCTTGATTTGACTACATCCCACAAGAATGTGTTCATTCTTGTTGTTGTTTTTTTTTTTAATTGAAAAATTTTAAATGTTGACACTATGGATTTTAAAAAATAAGCAGATGGGCATGTCTTCATGACTTCATTTCATGTTGAGGGTATAAATATTTATAGAGATAGAAGACTATGTCTGTATTTTTTTATGTTAATAAAAAATAATTTGCCAATGTCATTTTATCCATCCATTTATTGTTTGTATGTTGATGTTTAAAAGGTTGATGACTGTGGCAGGAAATTACCAAGTCATTCTAGGTAATTTGTAGTTTAAAAAAATAAAAAGGAAATAAAAGTTTAAAAAAATAGGCTCAGTGGTCAAGAAATGTGAGATTAGTGAAATTTGTCATTATCATGACAAGATGACTGAAAATCCCTTTCAATAAAAAGAACAACTTTTCCTTATAAAGAAACCCATTTGTTTATTTTACAGGCAAAAAAAAAAAGTGTTTGGCGCAGAATAGCACTAGAATTTAGCCAGAGGAGAGTTTGTTAAAAAACTATGTCCCTCATTTAATCTGGGCAAGTTCAAGCTACAGCAAAATTATAGTGTCCGGTATCCCTTGAATTTCCATTGAGGTCTGTTGAGAAGAAACCATGGAAGTTAGTGACTCTACACTCTTAAATTTCAGACAGGATAGCATAAAAATCTTTGCTATTCAAATAATGTCAGAAAAGCAGTTTGTTACCTCTCTCCTTACCCTATTTGAGATTAACAGGCCATAATTTTTTGATACAAAAAGTCACCACTTTCCAGTGAGTCACTTTATAAAATAATGGAAACCATTACTTTCACATAATAAGCTGATAATATAAACTCTCTTGCATTTTCAAACACGGTAAATTCTTACACAGTTCTTTTGTTTTGAAGGGTATTCTACTATCACCAAACAGATGGTAATTATGAATTTCATTTTGTCAAACATAGAATCTCAAAGAAGAAAAGGTCATTCATGACAAATCAATAACTAGTTATTATGTTCCAATTCAGTACAAGGTCTAAATTAATAAAAGCAAATAATTTATGCTACTATGTTCCTTTATTTCTCATGGTCTTTTTTCTGTCCAAAGAAATTTTTGTGCAATGTAATTTGATCAAATGTCTATCTCTGGGAGAATTTCTATAGTCTGCTTCTTGCTTTGCTCATGTCATTTTCACTAAGAATAGAGCCATGTTAAAGAGAGAACTGATTGAGGGAAAGAGCACTCTGACAACAGCCAACATGTGCTTTGAGTATTCATAGAGCAAAATAAGCCCAAATATTCAGCAAGCTTTTATGGAGCAGCTCAGATTTGAGCTGATACCACAGCAAGATTGATTTAGCCAGCGTATAGACCACATAAGTTAACTTTTACTTGGAAGCAAAGTGTATCAAGTGATGGTGTGGTTCTTTTGGTTTCCAAAATATTTTTAAAGTAGTAACTCAGATTTAGAATGTATCTGTTAATGCAAAATTTCCCTTTAATACAAAGAGCCACATATCTCAGTGTGATCAAGGTACATACTTTTCAAACAACACAAGGTTGGCCAGTTACAATGTGCTGGGGCTGTGAGTGGAGGCGTACGTGTGTTGGAGGCTTAACTAAGAGGAAAGTCAGCTCTGTGTTCCTTCATTCTGTGGACAGATTCCCAAGCCTCAGGACAAATACAAATGATTCTGGCTATAACAAGTACAAATGCCATTTTAAGTATGCATCTAATTTCCCAGTGTGAATGATTTAAGAATATTGTGGCATTTTCTAATGCTATGTCATGTAAACTGGGATACATGTTAATGGTAAAAATCCATTCTTTAGCTAAACACATAAGAATTTTTAAAAATTTTCCTGTAACTAGCATCAGAATATATTTATTTGGCAAAATTTCTAGTTTTAGTTTTACCAGCAGAGAGTTAAACAAATCCTCAAAAAAACAAAAATAATAATAATCCCACAAATTTGATCTTTGATCAAAGCTCTTGTTTTCCAAAATTACTTTCCCTAGTGATAATACATTCTAGAGAAGAATATTTTGAGTTATTCTTTATCAAATAACTTATAAGGAAAAAAATTACCAGCTTCTAGTTTTTCTCACTAGACTCTTTTAAAAGAAAAATGACTGAGAAAAACAGAGTACCAGCAATATAGGTTTCTTTTCTATTATGTAATTTTTACATCATTTTTCAGATGAGAACACTGGAGTCCAGAATGATAGTAATTTTCCCAAAACCACATAGCTAGGGAGTGTTCTGCTATGAAAAAGTTAACATGTTTCAATACACTGGGCAAGAAGTATTATTCAATGTATTAATGTAATTTTATTATGCAAAAGGAATATATTTAAAATGCATGAAAATATTGTTGATTATGAGGATCTTTGAGTCCTAAGGTACTAGAGAAAAACCTTGAAAGAAGTAAACCAAAGAAATGGAGATTAGAAGGGGAAAATTCTTTGAACTGAAGAGTTAGGAAGAAAGAAATATGTCACTGAAAGTAGAAAAGTTATTCTAAAGAGGATTTTTTTTCTGGTTTGTTTGTTGTATTTATTTCTTTTGTTGGACAATATTTCAATATGACAAAGTGAAAAGATAAGAGAATCAGGGCAGTGCTCTATGAGAAACTGGAAAAAAGTTCCAAAAAAATTACAGTCGATTAAATCTTGCATGACAAATTTGATGACTAGGATAAGAAACTATATCAGCATTACTGGAATTTTCTACTGATAAAGCTAAGGATAATCTGTATCTAGGATCATTTTAAAAATAAATGAAGCACATGACTGGTAACTTATATGTGTGCAGGGAAATCTCTGTTATAGTAGCCTTCATGCGAAGTGGCATGCCATGCAGATGGAGCACTACCAAATAATGTGGTGCAGAGACAGTTAGTAATGGGCCCACTTAAAGCCCATTACTAAGCCACTTGAATGACAGGGAGGTGGTGTCAAATTTCTAAGCAAGGGCTGCTGTAGAAAGAAAAATCTACATAAAACCTAAACTTCAGATAACATCTGGATTTAGGTGTGCCTAAATGAATTACGCTGTTACACAGAAAGAGTCAGGGGGAAAAAACCTCAGAGCCACAGACAAGAGCATGGTGGCTACCAGAGGGGAAGAGAGGCAGGAGGTAGTACAGGGTAAAGAGGGTTAAATATATGATGGAAGGAGATTAACTTTGGATGGTAAATACAATGCAATATACAGGTAATGTCTCATAGAACTGTATACTTGAAACCTATATAATTTTTAATCAATGTCACCCCAATAAATTTAATAAAATATACAAAAAAGAAAAAATCTCGAAGAGTGCCAAATCTGAGAAGTTGCACACCACTGATGCTGTCCTGCTTGCCTACAAATGGCGTGATTTTATACATCTGCCAACTGATGAGAATTATATCTGCTTTTTATACAATGAACATTTGTTTAATTCACATTTAACTTCTGTCAACTCCCAAGAGTTCAAAGTATTGATATAACGTCAAACACAGATCAATTCAAAACAAGGGCCTTCCACAAGCACTTAGCTAAGAACTACAAAAGGAAGCCCATGTTAAAACTTATATAATTCTGTCTGTATTCAAAATAGTTCTGAAAATTAGGCTTCAAAAGAAAGTTGATACACGAGGTCTGTTTGATAAAAGTCCAGGCATTGTTAATATAAAGTGAATGGTTTGCACACCATTGATGTAAACTGTCAGCCAAGGAGGGTGGACTGGAAAGCGCATGCATGAACAATGAAGACTTCACTGTACTAGTCAGTGGGGGCAGTAGATGCCACTGAGTGAGCATGTGTACTGGGTGGCCATTGTATTCAAAATGACTGAGCGAGTACAGCAATGAATCTGCATCAAATTTTGTGTTAAGCTTGAACATTCTGCTGTGGAAACTATTCAGATGACTCAGAAGGCTGCAGCTATGAGCAACTGGTGGTCAGCAGGTTCATCATGACAACGAGCCAGCTCATGTATCACATCTCGGGCAGAGTGTTTTGGCAAACCATTGAATCACCCAGGTGACTCAGTCCCACTACAGCCCAGATTTGGTGCCCTGCAACTTCTGGCTTTTCCCCAAACTAAAATCACCTTTGAAAAGGAAAGAGAGTTCAGACTATTGAGATTCAGGAAAGTATGACAGGGCCGTTGATGGCAACTGGGAGAACTATGTGAGGTCCCAAGGTACCTACTTTGAAGGGGACTGAGGTGTCATTGTCCTATGTATAATGTTTTTTGTCTCTTGTGTCTTCTTCAGTGAATGTCTCGATTTTTCATACTACAGGGCTGCATACTTCTGGACAGACCTTGTATGCAAGTTACAACTTTTTTGATGATACTTTGGTAGAAGTCAGAAGAAATTAGGTAGTTGGCATAAATCAATATCTGCCCTGTGTTAAGATTAAAAAAAGTACTAGACTTGTTAAAAGAAACACATTTCAGTCTAAGAATACCACTTTTTTTGTGGGTTTTTTTTTTATCATCTGTATTATTTGGGGCAAGTCATTAAAACCCTCAGAATAATCTCCCATCTCTTAATCTACATAATTATGCTAATAATACTTGCTTTGCTAATACACACAGCCCAAGGAACTTATTCCTTGTCCTGACTGGGCTCTAGAAACATTTTCCTCCTGCCCAATTCAGCATCACAGAGCATCTGATTCCTCCTTTTAGTTACCTAGTGCAATCGATGTCTGTCACACAGTAGGTGTTCAATGGACATTGTGATATCTAATCAAATAATGCACACAAGAGAGAATAAGTAAGGTACTCCCAAAGATTTATTAAACCCTAAAAAGTAAAGAACATTAGAGAAGGCAAAAGTAGTGGAAGAAAGGGAGGGAAAGAGGGCATTAAAGTCATAATTATACTTGAGAATTTTTCATTGCTGGTTGTAAACTTACTTACAAACCAATGGAAATTATGAGACAAAAGCTTTTAGTAGTTATGCACTGGCTCAGCCCATCACACTAGTCACACTATGGACCTGACCTTGTGTTGTACTCTCTTCATGCTTCAGAGTTAATACTCTGCAACAGTGCTATCCAAGAGAATTTCCATAACAATGGAAAGCTCTGGAGATGCCCTGCTCAAAACAGTAGCTGTTGAGCACTTCAAATGTGGCTGATGTAACTAAGGAACTAAGTTTATGTTTGTATTTCATTTTAATTCATTTAAATTTTAATAGTCACATGGTTAACTGTATTGAACAGCATAGATCTATAACTTACATGATTAATGAATGACCATATTCCAGCTTGGAACAGAGGGGGACTTCTATGGCAGTACGGTGGCTCAAAATAGCATGTGCCTAAAAAAGAGAATCATTGTTAAAGAGGCTCCAATTTTCAAAACTATCTGGGGTTTTGTTTTCTAGAACTTGGAACTTAACAGATCACTTTGGCAGGTTATTACCTCCTTTCACCAGAAGTAGAAACAATCCAGTTGTGTTCCATTGAACCAACACTCTTTCACTTTCCTGGGACTCAGTTTCCTCACCTGTCAAATGAAGTGGATGGACTTCATAAGATCACATTTACCATTCTTTTCAGCTGCAGGGGGTGGGATGCAAATGGACAGAAATTGCTGGGAAGAACCTCCATGTTTCATTTTAAGTTTCAGCTCTCAAGTCCTGTTATCACCAGAATCTCTCCAGCATGGTTTCCTTTCCCTCTGTGCCTCTCACTCCTTGCCTGTTCGCAGTTCAAAAGATTCCTCCTGTCCGAATGATTCATCCCTCTGGATTTGTACTGTCAGAAAGACAGAGTCCAGACATACTTTTTTGTTGCTTATGCATCTAACCAAGAAGTACAACTTCAGATGGGCCAAGGTTATCTACAAAAAATTAGAACTTTTGTCAAAGATCAGAAGAGAACATTATAAAATAAACTTGGGATAAGGAACTCCAAAGTTTAATCTAAACTAAGATAGGAAGCATGCTTTTCTTTCACAAAGAGAGACTAATTCTTATTTGAAGGGTTCTTTGAGCATAAAGGAGCTACAGCTGCAGAAACACAGATTTCTGACGTGGCTGCTTAAAGTTTATATTCTGGAAATTCTCTGTGGTCCCTCTGGCTCCCCTGGTTCGCTGCACCCTGAGAAAGAAAAAGATGACACGACTGCCACCTTTTGGAGAAAACAGTAACAACAGCAAACGGACCAGGTACAAAAAACATTTATTCTATTGCACTCTCCAAGGAAAAATGAAGTGGTAAATATCATTTAAATCTTATTATAATGTTTAGAAATCATATACCACAGAGTTTTATAAGACTGAATTATAACTGGGATTTGGTTTTCTTCATTTTTAAAACAACAGTAAGTAAAGTATATCGGAATGTTTTAAGACAGTATCTGAATTGAAATAACCAAAGAGGACAAAATGCTACCCAAAATCCTGATGTCATGATTTTATTTTAGCCTTGAATATGAATACAAATCTACTGGAAATACTAATTACTGTGTCTGCTCCCAGTTACTCCTCTGCCCCAGCTAAGATAACCCTTAACTTTAAGTAGTATCCTGTTTTTAGTATTTAAAATGGAAAACCAGAGAGGCAAAGCTCCCCACCTTCCTAATTTTTTTTTTTTTTGGCTAGAAAAGAAAATTATCATTTTTTTTATCCAAAACCAGGAGAAAGTGGTGCCAGGGATCTGCAAAGTTTCTTGGACTTGGAAAGTCAAAGGCCTTTGAGATCCTACAAAGTGTGGTAGAGGACGTCAGCATAATTATTACTGAATATAGGTAAACACTTTTCATATGTCCCAGGCGTTATGGTCATGCAGTTTGCTGTCATAATGCCCACTAAGCAAAACATTCTGCAACCACACAATATGCAAGGCTGACCTTTAATGTGCTTCTGGAATATAGGCAGGGGGATAACCGAATTTCATTTTTAGCCATGTTGAGATACCCACAGTTTTGACTTAGAAATAGTTCTTATTGAACAGATATATTAAAATCATAAGTATAAAACAACCCTCTTCAGTAATGTTTTTAATTGTCTTCTCTCACTGAGGAACATTTCAAACACAATTAAAGACATAGATGCAAATCTGATAAATGGCTGATTGCTTCCATATTTCTCTGAGTTCATTCTTTCAGCATATTTTATGTGTGCAACTACCTTCACATAAATTCAAAGTGTCATTTTAATGTTTAAATTAACTTGTATTCCAGATCAGATCCTACATTATTCTCTAAATAAAGTGTTATAAAAACTGCTATGATTTTAAAATAGGCAATAAAAACTACCCTTGTAAATAAATAATAGTGAGATATCTTGAAGGACAGAACAAAGTTTACTGAACAGAGATCTACTATACTCACTTTTTGTGTACCCCGTCCTTCCTTGGTCCATCCGATAAATTTTAACAAAATTATTAGCCCTGAAAATAAATATGTGAAATTATGATTATTAAAACAGCATTTTGTGTTTTATGTTCTGCCAAAATGGGAATGTTAGAGTTGGAGTGAAAATTCCTTAGCATACCCTGCTGTGGCTGTCACTCATAGCTCTCCCTCTCCCAAAACCTCAAAATAGCTTATAATGCCACATACCATATGTGGAGTAATAATGAGGCTTACCAGGGTGCTTTCTGTTGGACAATCTCTTTGGCAAAGACAAAGTGATAAAATCCAGCTTTTTATACAAGGCTATCCAGCTTTCTTTCGAGGGCTTTAAAGATCATAGCTGTAATATCGCTTGACAACTTGGCATATTTAGATCTGACTAATGGGTACTTTTAGCTCTGGAGTTTTATGCATTTTTTATTCTTTTTCAGGACATCTACCAGAATTTAAATCAATAGTACACATCCACAATCCTTAAATCCTGAATATAAAGAGAAGGTAGGCATAGTAACAGTACCGTGTAAAACTGATTTTTGCAAGAATAATTTAGAACTTCAACTGAAAAGTAAATGTAAAGCATTTCCAGAAATTTAACTTGAATAAACTTCTCAGAGCCCACAAACAATACCAATTATTTTCCTACTTAGATCTTGATATCTGGTTGCTCTTAAGGGTGCATCAACCTCTCTAACTTTACTTGGGGTTGCTCTCTTGCATTTAATTTGTACCCCCCCAAAACACAAACCAAATGCATTTAAAACACGTGTCCTCAGATTCTACCACATTGCCACTGTAAGAAAGAGGAATTATCAGAAATGACTGAAAATAATAAAAGAAGATTTAAATATTTATAGAGTAAGATCCAGATGGTTTAAAGCCATTGTTTTGAGGTCTAGAAAAGGGGAGGAGTCTCAAAAGTATTTAGATGCAAACACACACAACAAGGCATATTTGATCATATAAGCAAAGACAGGGTCCTTCAGGACTGCACTATTATGATGGTGCCCGAAGAAAATTTTTAAAAACTGCTTGTAATTTTTGATAAACACGTTTTTAACCAACCACTAGTGTCTATCAAATCCTTGTTTCTTTTAATATATGCTTAATTAAAATTCATAGAGGAAATGGCAAAATAAAAAACCCAGAAGTGTAGATTGCACATTGGACCTATATATCCAGAATGCTCTTGATAGTTGTCAGCTCTGCTTACAAAACCAGTCTCTTTGCAGTAAATTTTATATGCTCTAGCCTATATACATTTCAGTATTGAAGAATGCAAGCATCCAAACATCATATTTAAAGTTCACTTTTAAAATTTCTTTTTCTGCTTTCAATAAAAATAAAAAGTACTTAATATATGTTCATGCAGATGTGCATATGTGTATGCACGTGTGTGAGTGTATGCTGTGTATGTTCTGTGTGTATATGTGTGATTGGGGCCTCATTTTTCAACACATTGTGTGTGGGAAGGGTGAGATTTAGTCTGGGGCCATTACCAGGAAATATATAGCTTTTTTTGACCCCATTAGAAAATATTATAAACTTAATACATATAATTAAAAATTATTTATATTCTCAATGGAGAAACTGTTAAAATCCAGAGGTTCTTTGCCTACTTATACTTTTATAAAATGCAAAAAATAATATCCTGTTTCTTAAAATGATGTAGCAGGAGAACATAGGTATTAAATCAAAAAGTTCGGGTCTGAACCTTATTTCTAATATCTTGTGTAATATCCAAGATCTTACTACCTCAGAAACATATTAAGCCCCTGAAGCTCCAGGTTTCTAGTGTGAAAAACCTGATTCCATGGGTTGCGGGGAGGATTTAGTGTGATTACAAAGACATATATTTTAGATGGCCTGTAGTTTCCTGTGCTTTCCCATAGAGAATACTTAGTTAAGGTTAAGTTTACTTATTTTGAAAGTCAAATGCTTTTCACTGAAACGAACCTGATGTGCAAGATAAATGAGCACTAATAGCACCCTAATGCTGGGATGCAAATGAAGAAACACTTTTTAGAAAGCATTTCTTGTTTTGGTAAGCATACTTTCCTCCCTTCCAAAGTTTTGCAAAAGGGCCCTTCTTCCAGTATAAATGCCTGACAGATAAACTCCACCCAGCTGAATTAATCACATTCATCCCAGCATGCAGTTGCTCAGTTTGAAATCCTTAAAAGAACAAACCACTTTTAAGGTTCTACCAGTCATATTTTATGATAGCATCATGTAGACCAGGAGCCTTTTCTTTCATTCATTCATTCACTCACTCATTCATTGATCACTCAATAAATTGGTTACTTAACAAATACTAATGTATGTGTAGAAGTGTTGGATTTCTCTAGAAAATTTGGAGAAGAGGGGGGAATGCAAGTATGCATAAGTGTTTCACTGAGCACCTCAGAATCCGCAGGGTGTTTCACTGTTTATAAAGGGTTGTTAGCTCCTTTGATTTTGACAATCTCATGAGGCAATTTTTCTCATCTCAGAAAGGCCCAGAGACATATGTAGGCTCTTCAGAAGTGAAGCTAGCCTCCATGTTAATTCTTCAGTAGTAGGTTAACTCTGAGGGCACTGTACTAATTTTATATTTTTAATTTTTAATTTTACTCCAAAAAAAGGTTCCCAATGTTTATAAGTTTTCAGACACATAAACCTGGCTCTACTACCTTTGCCTTTACTAGAACTGTTCTTTTTGTTTAGTTTTGTTTCACTATATTATGAACCTATTGCTTTTAGCACTAGTGTTTAAAATATTCGAACCAGTAATTCTCAACTACACTATGTATAATAGTTACCTGGAGAAATTTTTAAAATATTATTCCCAAGTTTTTACCCTATGGAACTTTTGTTTCAGTAGTCTAGTTTGCAACCTTAATAATATATATATAGCATTTATGATATGCATGTTATATATGACATATGATATGAATAATTATGATTATCTTCATATGTTATATTTATGCAACATACCTTATGTGCAACATATTTTTATTTATGTGTGTGTATCCTATATCCAATATACTAGCAATCAGGTCTGCCAGTCTTGGGATCATACATTGAGAATCAAATAGACGCTAATAATTTTAGAATTGAAATAAACCTTAGAGTTTGCCTGCTGGTGACAGGGGAAGGGGCTGGGTGGAGGTGAGTAAAGGAGGGGGGAAATGAAGACGTCTGTAATAGTTTCAAGACTAAGAATAAAGTTAGAAAAAGATAAGCTGAAGTTGTTGCTGCCGTTGGGTAATTTCTAATTAAAAAATAATGGCCACTCCAAGGGGTTAGAGAGGGGTAGATGGCTCGGTTTGGTTAAACACTCTGTTTCAAATAGTCCTTTGAGCAGACATTTGAAGGTATTCAGCATGCTCCTATCAACCCTGCCATAGACCAAGGTAATTATTCAGAACACTTCAGTAATGATCTCACGACTGAAACACGGGTCGACTTTAACAGTGGCCACAGCAAAAATGAAGTCAGGCAGATTGGCCCTAAAATGAAATGTAAAAGGTTTCCACATTTCCACTTTGTAGATTCCATCTATACACAGCACCGTTAGTCCCACCGCCATGTCGCCTTATTCTCCTTTGCTCCTGTATCGGTGCCAACCTCTGGTCCTCCCACAAGGCCAGTACTTCCTGCCAACCTCCTGGTTCTACCTCATTCCCAACCACCTGTTTCTTTACTCCTCCATTCCATCTACCATAAAGCAGGCACTGCAAATCTGTTATTAAAATCTTCAGAGATGCCATCTGCTACCTAGTATTGTCTATGAATCATTCGAGTTATAAGTATTACCTTCACATTGTGTGACCTGGGACCACTGAGAGATTGGCTCAAATAATTAGCATATCATAATTATCATCATGGTCTACAGGACTATAACATTCAAATATTATTTCACCAGTAAGAGTAATGGCTTCTAACGAGCACGTCGCCCTCATTTTTACTTATCACCTTACCACCATCCAACCAAACCCATTCCTGAATCAAAGATTCTGGAAGATACCATCCTTTTTAAGTTGTGCTAAGACTCAGGTAAGAGCTGAAATGTAGCCAAAACTGAAATCATTGAGAGAGTTCAGATATAATGAAATGATGAGTCTTAAAAATATATATAATGTTATATAGGCTTAGGTGAAGGTAACTAAAGGTAGTCATTATACTCAACCAGGAATGAATTGAAGAAGAAAAAACAAAACTCTGTTTCCCCACCATTTCTTTCCCTAAATAACAAAGATTTCTGTAGCCTTTACTATTTAGCACTAAATAATTAAAAATTTAGAGTATATAATATAAATATTTAATTCCCAATACTAAATCACATGTATTACTAAGGTACATTTTAAAATCTAAATTGCTTAAATATTTGTATGAAGGACAAGCCTGACTGAAAGGTTTAAATGTATGCATTTTGTATACAGACAATTATTTCCTTTATTCTAAAGCGCTCACATATGTGTGCTATTTTTCATAATATGTATTATTTTATAAACTAATCTTAATGGGGTAATGTAAATGGTTCTGAAGCCCAAATAGAGGTAACATATTACTTTTAACAACATAGCAATACTGATAATTAAGTACTTAAACTCGATAGAATAACCCAGTATCGCCACCTTCTGTTTGAAACAAAACCTTCAATTCAGGGAGTTCAGTTTCGAGTTAGGGAAATAGGAGCTTGAAGCGTCACATGGTTTATTATAATCATTGTAAAGGGATAAAGCACCATCATCGCCATTCTCTCTCATGATTTAAAGGTTCTTAAATAATACATTTTGAGCATATGTGCAGATTTTTAAACATTCTGGTATGAAAAAGAAAGAGTGAAGTGGAAAAAAAACACATGAAGTTAAATAAATAAAGCCTCTCAACTGGAGTGCTCTGTTGTACTGTAAAGAGAATTTGATTTTTCTACCACAAAAATCTCATCAGCTCTTACTCTGACTGATGAGTAATAAACATGGCTAGACATGCTTATTTCTCTGTATATTTATTACTAGTAACAGGTATATTATCAGTGCAATGCAGAGGGAAAGCATGGCCTCTTATCTTAGGTTAGGATGAACTTGGATTTGAATGCCAGCCCTTCCACTTGTTAGCTCGGAGCTCGGCCAAGTGAGATAGCCTCTCTAAAACTCCTGCTCCAGATTTTTAAAACCACGATATCAACATGGACCTTCTAGGGTTTTATGAGACTTTCAGACAGTATATATAAAGCACTGGGGATACATATTAGGCACTGAGTAAATGATATCTCTGATTATTCTTTTATTCCATAATTTTTATATGAAAGAAAAATTTTAAAAACATATTTCTGCAATAAGTTGCCACATGCTTCAGTTAAATTATCTTAATTGGTTTTATTTTTAATCTTTTGAGTTCCCTATCTGTAGTCTTGGCAACACAGTGAAGCATTACCACTAAAATCCCAGATTTGGGAAGTTCAGATCTTACCAGACCAGGGCCCAATATCAGGGCATGAGAAGACAGACATTAGAAATCTTACCTTTCAAATAAACAGAAAGTAGACACTCAATCAACCTTATAAAAATATCACATTTATGGAAGGCAAGCCTTAATTTCAGTCTACAGTCCAGCTGGGGATCACTTTTTGACAAGGGGACTGGGAGAGGCATGCTGACATACAAACACATGTTCATGAATATGTTTGGACTCAGCTGATGATGTTGGGGTCACCTTGGAAAGCAGAACCTCTCTCTCATGGACAAGCCTCCAACAGATTTTAAATGATGAATCTTTATCCTGGTTTCTTATGTAATCCCATAGGTACTAGTAATTTTTTAAAACCTCATGAATACTTAGTTATCTTTGGAGAAATAATATTGTGAGTAGAGCGAGCCATCACTAAAAGTCCTTTGTAAAACCTCAGTTAGGTGGGAAATAAGAAATAGGTTTATATCCTAGAGCTCCTTGGTTCTACATGGAACCATGTAATGGAATGACATAAGAAAAAATAAATAGAGAGATGAATGGATGGACAGATGATGAGACCTCCAAAAAGAAGTGTACTGAGGAGAAAAGAAAACTCTATCTTACACTAGAATTTCAACTAATAAAAGTCAAAGGAATGATAGAAATAGAAAATCACCATTTGGAAGCTTCTCTAGTAGTAACTGTTTCAGATAAGACTCATCAATGGATTTGTGGATAAAAGTACATTGAGAAGCAGGGTGATTCTGTAATCTCAAATCAGGGATCAATAAGCTAGCAATTAACTACAAGAGGGGATACGGTAACATTACAGAAAATTAGCAGATATGACCTTTAATAAGTGAATGAAGTAAAATTACCATCCCATTAATGGAACATCACGATGCATTAAGAAAGACACATCAATACTGTGTATTCTTGTCAAAAATCCATAACTTGAATCTAATAATAGGCAAATACCAGACAAATGCAAACTAAGAGACATTTTACAAAATAATGGGACTATATTCTTTAAAAATATCCAAGTCATAAAAGACAAAGAAAAACTAAGGATTTGTTTCAGGTTTAAGGAAAATAAACAGAAATAACAACTAGGTGCAGCATGTGATCTTGGAATGGTTATGGACATTAGTGGTAAGCATGATGGAATTTAAATGTGGCTTCTAGATTAGATACTGGTATTATTAATGTCAGTTTCTTGATTTTATTTATTATAATATGGTTAAGTAAAAGAAGATGTATACTGATGTATTTAGATGTAAATTGTATCATGTCTGCAACTTACTCTCAAATATTTCAGAAAAATATATAGCTGTAGTTGTATTTTTATCTATATTTATACCTATATCCATGACTGTACCCATGGAAACAGGGGGAGAGAGACAGAGATGTAGGGAAAGGAGAGAGAGAATATAGTAAAAGATGATAAAAAGTTGAGTAATCTGGGTTTGGGTATATGGAAATTTTTTGTACTAATTTTCCAATTTTTTGGACATCAAATTATTTCAAAATTAAAAGTGAAAATAGTAAAAGAAGGAGGAGGAGGGGTTTATATAACTTTGGTCACATGATTATAAATTTATTAAATGAGTAAGAAATTTGGATGGGAAAGAGTAATAAAGATCCAGGGAGTGGAGCTTGGGGTAAACTGCACATCTAATTGAATGGATTTCCTATACTGTAAACTCTATGAGCACAAGAAGCAGGCTGGCTTTGCTCACTATTGTTCCAATACAATGCCTGACACCTAGGAAATGCCTGGTGAAGATGTAGTAGAAGAATAATGTACAATACCTACTTTGTGATTTGTTCAACCCTTAGTCTTTTCTTTTGCAATTGTTCTAATGCCTTCCTAAAATCTTTCCACTAAATGTGTAGGGACCATACATACATAATTATTCAACTTGAGTGTCCCTTTTAAGAAAGAAAACCCAAATTGTATGAGGCAGAGAAAGATGAAATATGAGTATTACTCAACAGTGAAACAAAAGGATCCCTTTGCTGGCCAATGCAAAGAAGGTTTGTGGTTAACTTAGATTCTTTTTTCCCTAGTGAACAATTGTAAATTTTCTTGAACATTAATTCAACATTAATAGTCTTGAACAGCTGTCAAAAAGCTGTACAAATAAGATTGCTGGTGGAGTACAGCATCATATTTCAAACCAAAATCCAAAGTCTCGGCAACATCTAATTTTTAGGAATGTGAATTGTAAAATTTGAAATTAACAGAACACTTGGAAGTGCTAAGAAGTTTTTAAAAGTCACAATTAAACTGGACATGTAAACCAGCCGGGGGGGCCCAATGTGTGGCAAGAAATGTTTCAAACCTGCCTCACTAACTTAGTCTCTACTCTTGGTGACATCTGCATTTTTTTACATATTAGATGGTATACTAAACAGTCCGAGTCTGAATATGCCTGCAAGCCTTCCACCTAAGACAATTCCTTAAGTAAAATTTTTCAGGATGACAACAAATGGACACCACATTTGCATACCCTACTCATAGATGATAAATCCAACAGTGAGTCCTACGTCAGCAGATCCATACATACAATCAGTAATACCTATGTAGAAATTTTGTATCACCATCCCAAAGTGTGGTTTGGTAGAAACCACATATCTGCTTCCTACCACTATATGTTAATATTCATTTGCTAGAATAAAGAGAAGGATACATTGTGTCCTATTTTACATAGCTTTTATTATTCAGCATAATTATTTGCCTGACATTTACATCCATGTTGTAGCCTAAATTCTTTCTATTATTGACCAGTACTCTTTTCTAAATATATAGCAGTTTATTCATTCATCTGCTGATGAACATTTTGTATCGTTTCCTGGTTTTATCTATTACAATAAAACTGATATTAGCATTCATGTAAAAGTTCTGTAAGGACATATGCTTTTATTTTCTTGAGGAAATAACTAGGAGTAGAATATCTGAGTTTATGATTTACTAAGAAACTGCAAACTATTTTCCAAAGTGGTTTCACCATTTTAGTTACCTAACAGAAGTGTATGACAGTTTCAATTCCCAACAGTTTTGCCAATGCTCAGTATAGTTGGTCTCCTTTATTTTAGGCTTCCCAGTGGGTGTACAGAGTCAGGTTGCTATGTTATCTCATTGATTTTTGCTTCCAAAATAACTTGTCATGGTGGGCATCTTTTAGCATGTTCATTTGAATTAGTATGTGTACTCAAGTGAAGTATTTATTCAAATATCTTGCTTATTTATGGTTGGATTGTTTGCCTTCATTATTTCATTTTTAAAATCCTTTGTATTTTCTAAAGACATATCCTTTAACCCATAGAATCTAGCATGTATATCCTATGCATAAATATGTTTTGCAAATATTCTTCCTCAGATTGTGACTTGTCTTTTTATTCCCTCAACAGTGTCTTATGAAGAGTAGATGTTTTGAAATTTAAGGAAATTCAATTTATCAAATTCTCCTTTAATGGGCTATGCTTTTGTTTTGTTTTGTTACAGTAAAAGTTACTAAAAATGAGGAAAGTTTAGTTCACCTAAAAGGTTGTAAAAACTTCTACCGTAAGGTGGATATGAAGACCCAAAATATATCCCCTTGATATAAATACACAGTAAGAGGTCAATATGGTTTGTAGAATTTATACCTTAGATTAGTCAGTATTAGTCTTCATTATGCTATATGGGTGACTACAGGGAAGTCATAACTTCAGAGGGGTTCCCCATGAATGGCAACTGATACCCTCCACAACCAAATGTGTGAAGAATATTAGAAAATCAATACAAGGTTGGTCTGTCAAAGCCTATGTCAGTCCGGAGGGTTCCTAGGGAGCACAGTTCCTTGGAGAAGTTCATTGGTTGTAAAGCACGGGTTTCCAAACATCACGCTCTAAAAGAAAGTAGAAATAAAGAGACTATCAAGACACACCATAAGCACTTAATTAAATACAATATCAAAATAGAAAAGTTTATCTCAGTTCTCTAAATCAGAAATCTTTTTGGATTGCACAATAAGAATGAACTACATAATAAGCAGAAAGTTATAACTGTTTTCATCTTTTTGAGGACAGAAATCTTCAAAACATTTTTTGCCTTTTCAAAGCTTGGATAAAATATCCTTAAAAATATTCCAGCAGGTATCATTATAATATTTAAGATACTCTGACAAGATTTCACTAAATAATAGATATAACAGTTTAAACGATTTATCTACTCAACATATATAAATCGAGTTCTCATAGAACTCCAGGCACTGTTGTAGGCATTGGAGCTACGCAACAGATAACAAAGTATGTATTAGGTCTTGATAAATGCTGTGAAGAAAAAATAAGCAAAGAAGGAGATTGAGGTTGATAGACATGTGGTACTTAAATGGAAGAATAGGACATTTATCTTCAATAAAGAAACATTTGAACAACATTTAAACAAAATGATGAAGTAGGCCACATAAATAACTGGGAGAATGTTTCAGGTATGGAGAGGAGCAAATATCAAAAACCCAAAGCAGTGGCATGTTTAGCCATATTCAAGACACAGGAAAGTGGCCGGAATGAATTCGAGTAGAGCATACCAAGAATTAGACTTAGACAGTGGGGGTCGCTTAGCCTCTTGCTTCCCATCAAATCTACCTTATCTCTCCTCAAAGTCAATAACCTCCATGCAAAATAAATTATTCATTTATTTTTATCCTTTCAAGTACCTGTCATCAGTTGCTTTTCACATAGACTTTATGAATTTCAACATGTCTCTGGGTGTATTTAATACTACAAGAAAAATTCCTTTGTATTTTCTATGGGCTTTCTTTTTTTCTTTTTCTTTTTTGATGCATATGTGGGTGTGTCCACTTAGGAAAAGCTATGGCAGGTCCAGCTGAGAGAACTGAGCTCTGATCTGTCCAGACTCAATTCATAGTATTTCAAGAGGGCTTATATTTCAACTTCTCATCACTCACTTAAAAATATAAAAAGGATAAAAGGGAGGTGCTGAATTTCGAATAAGAAAAATAGAGAAAATCTGAATATTTAGTGAGTTTTCCTAGGAGCAAGTTTAAAATTTTTAGCAATATGCTATTATGCAAGCATAAAGAGAAAGAATAAAATTTGTACATAATCATGTCTATTATTTTACTGTAACCTAAGTGGGAAAAAAAAGAAAATATTGTTAAGAATTTTCTTCTTGTAAAGTTGTCCTCTATAATTCATTTTTAGCTTTTTTCTTGTTACAGAGATATTGCAATAATTTGTTCTTAGTATTTTTTTCAGGAGAAAGAGGAAACAAAACAAGCATGTCATTGAAATTATTTTTATTTGCTAAGCAAGGGAAAATTTGTTTATGCATCGACAAAGATGAGGCAACAATTTATAAACACTATTTTGGTAACATCAGGTTTTTACCAAAATGATGAACTAAATTTACCCTGCTCTATATTTGTCATATGCCACACAATTCCTTAGTCATGTGTGGGCCTTAACATAAGACAATTTTGTATCTCCAGTTGTAAAAGTATACTTGCAATATAATTCAGATCGATTTCATGATAAATAATATGGATCTAGTTTAGGAGATCAAGAAGAGGCTAGGAAGCCAGTAAAATAAAGGATCATGGCTGGGTTTTCCTCATGAAGAACATCTTGCTTTAAAGAACCTTCCATTTGGTAAGTAAATTCATAAAAACATACAGGATTCCTGACCCAGAAAGGGAAGGAGTAAGGTATGCTCTAGAAATGGACAAATATTGTACATAACCTCTCCCAACTATTGCTTTATTACTTCTCTGTAAGAATATTGAACAGCCAAGATGAATACAGGAAGAGCAGACAGTACACACAAATTCTTGAGAGTCTGTATTGGTTTTCAAAACATTCATGGAATATTTATAGAATTGAATGGGCCCAAAATATTCACGCTAGTGATACTTAATACTAATAGATGGCCTTCGTGCCAACTCGGCACCTTAACAATCTAAACTGAGAAGGGTGAATATTTATATTAGCTTCACTTAGAAGATATAGCTTAAGCTACTGAATCATGTGACTTAACCACAAAATTAAAATGAAGTCATTTCAATATGATCTTTAAATAAATGTAACTCAGTTAGAATTCAACTTTCTGAATATAAGAAATAAAGCATACCCAGAATTTTCTTGTCTTCTCATTCACCAAGTTGCAAGGATATATATTTCCTTATGAAAAATAGTTATTTTGGATTTTGCACGCCCAAGTATTTTCTTTGCATTCTTATTGCAGATAATTCAGGTCTTCAGAGAATTTATGAATCAAGAAAATAATGCATTCTTTCCATGCTATAGAATATTTCTATCACTAAATATAACAATGCCAATCTCTGCCGTATCCATCTATATTAAAAAATAAACACCAGAGTTGGAAGCATTTGTAGATCCTTGAGAGAGTTCTGATGTTTCACTGGCAGTAGTCACAAAAGATTGAAACTTTGCCAAAGATACTGATGTTTCACAAAATTGGAATGATTTTTAACTGTCTTGCTGATGCGAATATGAATAGAAAACATAATTTTCTTATTTTCTTTTTGTTTGAAGAGTGACTTAAACACAGTTTATTAATTTATATTTCAGTCGAAGTCTTTATCTTCGACTAGCATGGAGCATACGATGAGGCACAAGTTTCCTATTATACTTTGTTGTTGTTATGGTTGTTTTCCCTTGTTTCGCCAAATATTCATTTTCTTATTGCTCCACTAGAGCTATTTTAAACATATACATCACTTCTTCCTTTCACATGTGCCATTTTTATTCCATTCCAGGCATTCCCCAGTGATCCAACCTTCCGAGTCTTATCATGCTCTTTTCAAATGTTCAGATCATCATATAGCTGAGTGATAAACAATCTTAGAGCTAAATTACATTCAAGCCTGAGCTATGTTTTACTATTAACTGATACATATTTTAAAAATCTCTCCATCAAGTCGTAAATCATTTAATCAGCAATGCCCTAGAAGTCACTGGGGAACACTAATAAACCCAGGTGACGTAGGTCACCGTCGACCCTGATTGGCTTTTGGAGGGTATTTACCCTCCCATCTCCCCAAGTCCCTTGAGATCCTTACGAATACTGTGCATTTCCCCAAAGTGGAAATATTCCCCCGAGAGGCATATAAATTGCACAATAACCTTGTAAAGGGAAGACTCTTGTATGACGATTGTGAAGAACCTCGTGTGATGATCCTTACTTGCGGCCTTCCGGAAGAGGACATGAGTGCGCATTCAAGGCGCTTCTCTTTTGCATTGTCCTAGAGAACACACACCCAGGGACATACGTTTCCCATGTATAGAAAACATTTCAGTTTTCTACAAAGAAAGTACTTGCAACTATAAATCATGGTCAGTGATGACTGAAGACCAGCAGAGAGACCAACCTGAAGATATGAAACAGAAACGTTAAAAAAAAGAAGGAAACGAATTCCACTCTAAAGAGTTTTGATTACCACGAACATCCCTACATACATGATGCACTGGAAAACAAAAGAAATATATCTCGGAAAATCTAATATAAACTAAAAGACCTAACATACATTGGAATTACTAGATATAAAACTACTGAAAAATTATGCAAAAAGTATAGTTCATTTTCTAATCAGAGGCAAATGAATAATGTATTTGAAATACATAATATACGAAATAAATATCAATTGAACTGTTTTTAAAAAAACAATGTCTGGAAAATATGGCATATAAAACATTTTTACCCTCCATCTTTTTTAATTTTAATTTTTATTTTTTCCATTACCATTTAATCCCCTTATACCCTCCTCACTCCAGCAATCACCACATGGACATGTTGTCCATGTCTATGAGTCCTTTTTCCTTTTTGCTCAGTCCTTCTGCCCCCTAACCTTCCCCTACCCCACTAGCTGTCATCTACTCTCCATCTATGAGTTTGTCTCTGTTTGGCTCGTTAGTTCAGTTTGTTCATTAGATTCCACATATGAGTGAAATTGTAAGGTATTTGTCTTTCTCTGATTGGCTTATTTCACTAAGCATAATGCTCTCCAGGTCCATCCACACTGTCTCAAAGGATAAATTTTTTTAATTTTTTTTTTTTTTTTACAGCTGAGTAATATTCCATTGTTTAAATAGTCCCATAGTTGTTTTATCCACTCATCTATTGCTGGACATTTTGGGCTTCTTCCATATCTTAGTGATTCTAAATAACACTGCATAGGGGTGCTTGTGTTCTTTCAGTGTTTTGGGTTCCTTCAGATATATTCCCAGAAGTGGTATCGCTGGGTCAAAAGGCAGATCCATTTTTAATTTTTTGAGGTATCTCCAAACTGTTTTCCACAGTGGCTGCACCAGTCTGCATTCCCACCAACAGTGCAAAAGTGCAACAGTGCTTTTCTCCACATCCTGGCCAGTATTTGTTGATTTATTGATGATAGCCTTTCTGACAAGTGTGAGAGTATCTCATTGTGGTTTTAATTTGCATCTCTGTGTTGATTAGTGATGTTGAACATCTTTTCATGTCTATTGGGCATCTGTCCTCTTTGGAGAAGTGTCTATTCAGGTCCCTTTCCCATTTTTAATTGTGTGTGTGTGTGTGTGTGTGTGTGTGTGTGTGTGTGTGTGTTGCTTTGTAAGTACTTTATAAATTTTGGATATTAACCCCTTATCAGGTGTATCGGTAAATATGTTCTCCCATTCTTTGGGTTGTCTTTTTATTTTGTTGATGTTTTCCTTTTCCGTGAAAAAGTTTTTTTAGTTTGTTGTAGTCTCATTTGCTCATTTTTTTCTTTTGTTTCCCTTGCCTAGGGAGATATATTTGATAAAATATTGCTACAAGCAATGTCTGAGAATTTACTGCCTATATTTTCTACTAGGATTTTCATGGTTTTTGGTCTAACAGTTAAGCCTTTGATCCATTTTGAATTATTCTGTATGTAGCATAAGAATGTGGTCTAGTTTCATTTTTCTGCACTTTTTTGCCCAATTTTCCCAACGCCATTTATTGAATGAGTTATCTTTAGCCCATTGTATGTGTTTGCTTCATCTGTCAAATATTAATTGTCTATATAAAAGTGTGGGTTTATTTCTGGGCTCTCTATACTGTTCCATTGATCTATGTGTCTGTTTTTATGCCACTACTCAGCTGTTTTGATTACTATGACCTTAGGATATAGTTTGATATTAGGTAGCATAATTCCTCCAACTTTGTTCTTTCTCAGGATAGCTGTTGCTATGCGGGGCCTTTTGTGGTTCCATATAAATTTTTGAAATGTTTGTTCTAGTTCTGTGAAATACTTCATTGAAACCTTGATAGGAATTGTATTGAATCTATAGATTGCTTCAGGTAGTGAGGACATTTTAATTATGTCCTAAAGGCCTGGACCACAGTTGGCAGAGAATTGAAGTTAGTCAAGGAGCAGGAGCAAGTATGAGCAACCATTTTGTGGGTCAAGTTTCTTAGATCAAATCCTACAGTCCTGCTTTTGAAATTGTCACTTTGCTGATTGAGACTCAAGTGGAAAGATGCAAGTTTGTTGACAGCTTACTATGTGCATTTTATGTAAAACTGACATGCAACGCTCACACCAGCTTCTGACCTAGGATTCCTAGCACCTGTTTTAAGAGTGAGGAGATAAGGATTGAGAGAGATTAGATCATTTGCCCCAAATCCTCCAGCAAGACTCATCATTGGGTCTATGTGATTCTGAAGTGAGCAATCTTTCTCTTAAATTCTATTGTTTTGTATTTCATGATGACTGTGGAATTCAGTAGCTTGGAAGACTGATCTTGAAGATCAAGATTCCTATGAGATGGGAAAGACTAAACGACATTCTAAGGAAAGACAGGATGGATGAGTTTCCACAGTGCAGACTGTGGACAGTGGGTATTGATGTGGTCTCTGAAGCAACTATGATAGATGAAATCGAGGGCAGGGTGGGAAATTGGGGCAAGGAGAGTGCTCAGAGCAGAGCATGACTGCCGAGTCAGAGGGCTCTAAGGGAAATACATACATACATACATACATACATACTCTCTTACAGGTTAATTTACCCCAAGGTCAAGGCCTACTTTTGTGTCTGTCTGTCTCTCTCCTGATTTAATATGTACTGGCTGGTTACGGGCTTGCTTTGCTTTCCCCACTGACTGCACTCAGCAATATCTTGGACGCTGAAGTCAAAGCCCAAATCTTCCTCTTTTTTTCCCAAAGACCCCGTGGGGCACAGTGGTCAGATAAAGCTGGGCAGATGGTTAAACCATTGAGAAGGCTCAATAACATAAAAAGAAATGATTTGTAAGTGTATGTATCAGTGGCACAGCAAGAATGCCCTTTCATGTCAATACAGCAGACCATTTTGTGCTGATGTGCACAACCTCCCCTTCTGCATCTTTCCATGAAAAATGACATGAGAGGCAGGTTTCCTACGGCTCTGAGAGTGGCTGTCCTGATCGGTCCCCCACTCTATGAGCACTGCTAAATCTGTTTTCACAGCACAGACCACCCCCTCTGTGAGGTCAAGCAAAGAAACCTTGTAGTCAGGCCCTTCACTACAACCTTGACCATGTGTTTAGCCTATGCATTGTTGGCTAATTCACTCGTTACCCAAATCTATTCCAAATCATCACTCTCTTCAGTGTTCAAATCTAAACCAGCTTAGTGGTCTAGCCTCCCTTAGGCAATGTAAGATAATTGCTGATATTTGCTGTAAAGCACTTCATAATTGTCAAGATTCTTTTATATAACTACCTAATTTTATATTCCATAATACTCTCATGAAGAAATAATATATTATTATTTTCCTGACTTTAATATGAGGAAACTAAGGGCCAAAGTTGTCACATTTCCTATCACAGCACATCACTGATGAATTTGGGGCCAGAATCTGTGTCTCTTCACTACTGGACTATCTTATGTACAATACTTTATACATATGACTTATGAGGGTATTATTATAGATCCTCTTTTTTCCCCAGTATTGGGAACTTTGGAATTCCCATTATATTTCAGTATATTTCAAAGCAATCATAAAAGGGAATAAGATCTACCCAATGGAGAAAAAAAAAATCACAGAAACTTGAATATAATTCTTTGCACGTTTAAAAATGCAAAGAACCAGAACACAGCCTTGGAAGATACTCTAAATAAGGAGTGTGAAGACAAAGTTGATCTTATTAGTTAAGGGTGAAGAAAATATTTTAAAAATAAACCCTATGCTATGTAATAGCCTGAATATCCATAAAGGAAACCTGCCTTGGTGTTAGAAATGAGAAAGTCATAATTACATAATGATAGGCACGAAAATATTCATCACTTTAACACATACAATAAAACAGATTTTCAGCCTATGCTGGCTTGGGAAAGAGGTAGGTCAGGGAACATGGACCAGGGCCTTGCACATAGACAAAGTTTAATCAACACTTATTTAATGTGTGAATGAATGGATGTATAGAATTATTGCCACAGACATGGTTGAGGAAGAAGAGTAGGCGATGCTTCCTACTCTTAGATCCCATTCTGTGCCATTCCTGCTGTTGTAAAGAGTAAGATTCCCTTCTTTTTAATGGCCAAGTAATATTCCCTTGGGTAAATGTACCACAGATTTTTAACCACTCATCTATTGACAGATACTAACTAACACACAGTGGCAGCTATTTTTACTGAAGGCCTAATGTTGTACATCTCTCAGTAAATGCCTTCCCTCAACTGTCTCACTACCACCATCATTGCCTAAATCCTCTACTCCAACTGGACCTTTCTTCAGTCTATGTGGACCTTGCAGATGCACGGATCCATGAGCTGCTGGACAGTAGAAATTTAAGAAAAAATGGCAGCAGAACTGAAATGATAACCAATGTTTGTGTAAATCAATGTTTTCTGCTATCTTCACTAAAACCACTCTCAGACCTTAGGAATAATCCAACTTCTTCATTGCATGAGTAATGAGAGGTAATTCAACTGATGCTTGGAGATTACAAAATAGTTATGGATCCAGGTACCTTAAATCCTGTTTTTGGTTCTTTTGTTGTTATATCAAAGCTAGACTTTGGTTGATTAGTTGAAGATAATTATAAAGGCATATCACATAAATAGATTTAGCATTCTTAATAAAACCACTAGTTGCATAAGTAAAAAATAAATGAATTACCCCTACAGAGCTCTTGCCTCCAGTATTACATCATCAAAGTTAACTACTGCTGCTCCCATAAAACTCCAGGCGGCCCCCAGGTCTGGAGAACTAGGCTATAGGCTCTTGGCTCCTGGTGTCTCTTGTCCACGCAGCTGGCTACGCTAGGGCCTGGGCTATTCGTTTCAGAAGGTTACAACCCACATGCTTATGTTAAATTTTTTTCATGTTAGGTGACATGAAATAAAGTTAAAGATTTGTAATTTTTGTATTAATCAAGATTACAAAACTAAACCAAGTCAAACTTAGTGTTTTTCTTCTCTGTTTCTAAAGTTACAGTATTATAGTAAAAGGCAACTAGCATTGAATTTAAAATATTCTATCCAGCACCTGAATCCATCCAGAATGTAAAATTCAATAACTTAGAAATTTTTAAACCACATAATTCTAGCCTTTGTTGGTTCTTCCATACTTACATATTTTTAGTATAAATTTGATCTCAGGAGGGTAGGTATTTTTATTTATTTAGAGGGAAAAATATTTTCTGATTAGTTATTTAAATAATTTTGACAATGCTGCTGTCAAAATAATCTTAAACAAAAAGTGATATTAAAATGCTGACTTAGGGTCTTCCATTTTAAAAAGAAAAAGAAAAATAGAAACTGGCATGTGCTTAGAAACACTAATTATAGACTTGGGTCACTGAATATTCCACAAAAAAAGCAATAGAACATTCTTTCTTTTGAACTATCAAAATAATGGCATTAACAGACCATAGTCACAGTGAAAAACTGGAATAACAAAAAAGTGAGAAGAAATTTCCAATGTTAATGCCAAAATGCCAAGACAAAATGCAAAGAATTATGATGATTCTTTAGTTTTCAAAGATTAATTTTCCATTTCTTCTGGGAATAAGTATGGGAGTGCGTTACCCTGGTGGAATGCCATACTTTGCCCCTCCAAATGTGCTGTGAAGAGCAGTTACAAAATCCTCAGTGGTAGTGATTCTTGAACGTTGACTCTCAAATATCGTTACTTACTAACTCAGAGTGAGGACACTGCTGTTAATTTTCTGATCCAAGAAAACTGCTGTGAAATCTCAGAATCTTGGAACTCAAATAGATGGTAGTAACGGGAAATCAAACATAGACCTGCCTTTGTCCTTGTCAGTTGGAAGAAGTCCCTGTTCGTCCTTGCAAAAGATGGTGGAATGCTTTCCTTCACATCTGCCTTCTTGTGTGCTTGGAAATTAGACATTTTGAGTCACCTTTATCTTAAAAGTGTCCCCTTGAATGTAAATACTACTGAACCCACCATAAGCCAAAGAGGTTTAAATCCCTATACTGTGCTGATTCTGTTAATAAATACAGCTGCCTGGAGTATGGGTTCAGGAAGATTTTGAGAAGTGGAGACTTAGAATGAAATAGTCTGTCTGTTGGCTGATGGCAGGGGCAGGGGCAGAGGAGACGGGGACTGGAGGGAGCTTGGTAGAAGGTGGGGGTGGGTAGCAAAGGCACTTACGATGCTGATTTTCCAGCTCTGTTTTAAATCATTATTGGCTGATAAGCAATGGGAGTGTCAAGCATAAAAGAGTGTAATTTTTATATATTTACATCTTCCCAAAATGTATCTTTATGATGCTAAGGAACACAGAAATGTTCATCTAATAGACAGTATTTGTATATCCTGACTTGACTTCTGCACAAGGTAACAGAGTAGGTAAATACTGTGCTTGCCACCTCTGAGACCACATCAAAATTACAGCTAAATTATAGAACAAACACCTTTGAGAGCCACCTGAAGACTAGCTGAACGAAACTTCTATAACTAACGCTACAAGGAAGCCATGTTGAGACTGATAGGAAGGGCAGGTATGAAAAATGGGCTGGTCCCATATCCACATGTGGCAGTTAAGAGCCCGAGGAATATTTTGGCTGTGGAGGTACCCACTGAGGAAGAAGGCACCCAGCCCCAGGCTGGACCCCCAGCCTGGAGTGTTAGTGTAGGGAAGAAGAGCCCCCACGAGAGCTGGCTCTGAAAATCAGCAGAAGCTCAGCCCTGGTGAGAAGGAAGGCTGCTATAGACCCAAGCATCACCTTAACCAGCCTGAGCACAGACTCACTTGCTCACAAACACTTACCCCAAGCTTCAGAGAGGGGGCGGCTGCTCAAAAAGCACCAAGGACATACGGAGAGGAACTGATTTATCTGGTTTCAGGGAGAGGGTCAGCTCTCTCCAGCACTAAAAGTACCAGCAGCCACCATTGTTACACTGGTGAACCCTCCCTCACATAGCCTGCAGGCACAGGCAGGAGCCAAATCGGAGTCCCCCTCAGCCAGGGGGACGTCTCTCTAAGGGTACCCTGCTAATTCTCTGAGAGCCCAACCAATCCATTTATGTGCCTGACAGGGACCTCTTTCAGAAGCTAATACAACAAGGGGCTGGCTTGGGACCAAACTGCAGACTTTCCTAAAATCTATCCAAACTCCACAAAACCCAAATAAGCAGGGGCTGGCCTCAGCATCCCCGTACCTCTTGCTAAATAGCTCCAGTCTTGGTACTCATGGTCGCTCACGTCGGTACGCAGCATAATCATGCCCAGGGAGCTCCAAGCTCAGTACATGCAGCTAACACCTGCAGATCATTTTGTAGCTCCTACCAGGTAGCTACGAAGGCAGAGCCTGACCTTAGCCTGCACCAAAGCACCTTCTAAGAGGCCCCAGAACCAACACACCTCATAGCCAGCTTCGAACCACACCAGAGCACCACCCAATTAATGCTACAAGTCACACACCAAAAGGGCGGACTCGGCAGGCACCAGAGCCGTACTATAGCGAATCCTGCTCCACAGGGTCGGCCCCTGCATGAAAACCTGCCTACTGCAGTCACAGCCAGGCCTCATAGCTAGTCAGCCTGAGGATCAGTCCCAGGCTCTGAGTTGCTGACAGCGATAAGGGCTCAACTACAACAGAAAGGCCCATGCATCCCACACAAGGGACACACCTGGAATGCCTGCTCAGGTGACCAGGGAGACTGTGCCTCTCAGCTTATAGGACTCATACACATGAGGCCACTCTGCCAAGACTGTGAGACATATCATATCCACCCAGTGCATTGAAACAAACCCCGGGGGGTGGAGGGGAACCAGAATGAGGACACGACAAAATATCTCTCGAATAAAAGAACAGGACAAAACTCTGGAAAAAGAACTAAACACAATGGAAACTAGTAATCTACCAGGTGTCGTGTTCAAAACATTGGTTAGAAAGATGCTTAATAAACTTAGAGGAAGAGTAGATGAGATCAGTGTGAACTTCAAAAGACATAGGAAACATTAAAAAGGAAATATAAAACATAAAATAGAATCAATTAGAAATGCAGAACACAAAAACTGAAATGAAGAGTACATTAGATGGAACCAACAGCAGTTTACAAGAATCAGCAATTTGGAAACAAGGTAGTGAAAAACACCCAATGAGAACAGCAGAAAGGAAAAAGAATCCCCCCAAAATGAGGGTAGTTTAAGGGACCTTTGGGACAATATCAATGTAACAACATTCACATAAAGAGATACTAGAAGGAGAAGAGAGAGAGCAAGGATTTGAAAACTTATTTGGTGAAACAATGACTGAAAACTTCCCTAACCTGGTGAAGGAAATAAAAGCACAAGTTCCGGAAGCACCAAGAGTCTTAATCAAGAGGAACCCAAAGGGGCCTACACAAAGACACAGTATAATTAATGCAAAAGGTTAAAGAAAAAGAGAGAATCTTAAAATCTATAAGAGAAAGACAGTTACCTACAAGGGAGTTCCCATAGGACTGTCAGCTGATTTCTCAACAGAAACTTCACAGGTCAGAAGGCATTGGCACAACATATTCAAAGTGATGAAAAACAAGGACCTACAATCAAGATTATTCTACCCAGCAAAGCTATCATTTAGAATTGAAGGACAAATAAAGAGCTTCCCAGACAAGAAAAAGCTGAAGAAGTTCATCACCTTAAACCAGTATTATAAGAAAGTTAAAAGACCTTCTTTAAGAAGAAAAAATATATATATATATATGAATAAGAAAATACCACTGAGAAAAAGAGTTTTCACTGACAAAGGCAAGCACATAATAAAAGCAGTGGATCAACAAACACTAAAGCCAGTACACAGGTTAAAAGGCAAAAGTAGGAAGATCATATGTAATTTCAACAGTAAATTAAGGGATACACACAAACACACATGCATACAGAAGTAAAAAATAATGACAAACACATAAATGAGGAGGGGGTGAGTCAAAACAGTAGTGATTTTAGAATGAGTTCAAACTTAAGGGACATCAACATAACATAGAAAGCTGTAAACGTAGCTCCGTGTACATAAAGCACCCAGGAACATGTACAAGAGATAGACGAGAAATAAAGAAAAGAACCCAAACAGAACATTGTAGAATATCATCAACATACAAGAGAAGAAAAAAACAGAATAAGAAAGAAACAGAGAAGAATGGCAAAATCAGAAAACAATGAACAAAATCACAAAAACTACATATCTATGAATACTTACTTTAAATGTAAATGAATTAAGTACTCCAGTTAAAAGACCAATGGATAAAGAAGTGGCACCTGTATACAATGGAATGCCGCCTGGCCCTAAAAAGTAATGAAATCTTACCATTTACAAAAACACAGGTGGACCTAGAGGATATTTTACTAAATGAAATAAGTCAGAGAAAGACAAATACCTATGATTTCACTTATATGTGGAATAAAAAAGAACAAAGTAAGTGAACAAACAAAACAGAAACAAACTCATAGGTACTGAGAATGAACTTATGGCTGCCGGATGGGAGGGAGTTTGCGGGGGCTAGATGAAAAAGGTGAAGGGATTGAGAAGTACAAATTGGCAGTTAATAAATAGTTACGAGATGTAAAGTACAGCAAAGGGCTTACAGTCAGTAATATTGTAATAACCTTCTGGTGCCAAGCGGGTGCAAGACTTCTCAAGGGGATCACTTTGTAAGTCATATAAATGTCTAACTACTATTCTGAATGCCTGAAACTAATATAATATTAAATATCAACTGTAATTAAAAATTCATTTAAAATAATTAAAAATAAAAGTAAAACAATAATAACACTATTTGCATATCCTATGGGTACACATTTTATTTTGAGAAGTGGCACCTAACGCCCATTAGAAAAGCACACATTATAGATAATTCTTGTGGGAGAATGAGGGACGCTTCCTTTTATATTCTAATTAAATGTTTAACAAACCAAAGACTTAAGTTCCAGTTCAACAATGGGAATTCGAACAAGTCACTTCTATTTTTTTTCAACTGTTGCCCTGGAGTTAGTTATATGCTTAGGTCTACCTAAGCTATCCTAAGAAATACTTTTACCAAATATTTTGCCACAGGACAAAGGCCACCAGGTCTTCTAGGTTCAATACCTATTTGTCATTCACTTCCTGACGGCTATTCAATTGTCATATATTTTTTGTCATAGCAATGACTAACATACAGGCACTTTCCTGTATTAGCTAGCTGTTATAACAAAAGTAATTTTAAAATGTAGAGGTATTGTAAGAAAATTTATTTAAGCCACTCTCATAATCAGAGCTGAGTTGTCGAGGATTGGGGGCAGTGGTCATCAGCACCCGGCACCCAAGGGAGCAAGGGTGACGTGGAAGCTGGGCACACCACTTGCACACACATCCCATTGGGAGTTGGGGAATTCAGGGACAAGGCTGCCCTTAGACTAAAAGGCTTTTATTACTAAAAGGAATTAAGGAGAAAGCAATACAAGAAAGCATTGGCAGTCTCTTCCACAATAGATTTTAAGTCAACAAGCAGAGTCAAAATTGACAATTATTTACAATTTTTGAGAATGTTTGTCTCCTCAGCATGGGCTCTTTGCTCTGCTCAGTCTCTGTCCCTCGGTTAAATGTTCTCTACTTTGAGGTCATTTGAAAAACTTAGCCTTGGAGATAGACATATCCTTATAAACAATCTCTGCTACCAGTCTGTATATAAAAAGTACCACCCTTTGCGGGAGGAGGTTGTTTGATTAGATTTGTTCCTCCCATTTTATGTTGTGATAAAAAATGTGATGGCTTTTCAGTTCTTTAATCTTTCATGTCACATTAATCTTTAATCTTTCATGTCAGTCAGTTTTATATTATAAGCCATGGGCAAAAAGACCTCTTCTTATTTTCATCCTCCTTCGTTTCTAGAAATGTTCCCTTCATCTTTGGGATATAAGAATATGCAGAGTGGGGCAAAAGGAGGTTTACAGTCATGAGTATGTGAAACACAGAGTTTATTCTTGTATCATGAATTATGAATTACTCTATTCTTTTCCACACAAACAACTGTAAACCCACCTTTGCTTCGCCATATGTACATATATACACATCAACAAAAGGAAGCATTTAAATTGAGGCCAGACTTAAAAGTAATCTATACAACTTGGTAGAAGGAATATAACTTTTAAAAATTTGTATGTTTTAACATAGATCCCAATCAAACCTGGGATGAGGGAGCCTTGCATCACCCTGGGAGCTTATCTCTGCTTATCCCTAGCCTCTGCATAGGTTGGGTAAGTCTTGCCAGTAAAATATATTTTCCTGTGTTAGGGAAACAATAGCTATGGTTCCAACGGACGTAATAACATTTTCTGGATTAAGGGTCACCAGGTGAAGACGAAGACCACACATCGGTGAAGAATTGCAATGGCTAATGTAAGACCAATCAGAAATCCTACTTGTTCCCTATTCTGAACCAGTGTAAGTGATTTTCACGAATCAAGGCAAGAATAAGTATTGTGATATGAAAGTTTCCACCTGAATTTCTAGTTACTGTCGGAATGCTATCTGTTGTGTTTGTTGGTATGTCCCTCTCCCCTCTTTCATTGATAGATGCTCCTTGTCTTTCCATTATTGTAACAACAGAAGTCAGACACCTTGTTAGTGACCTCAGCATCTTCCTTAATTTTTTGAATCTCCTTTGCATTATCTGTAAATAATAATGGATTATAAGGGATAATAGTCCTTATTATGAGTGTTGCCATAAGGATTTAATGAGTTAAGTATTAGAGTGCTGAGCAAAGTCCCTGGCATTTAGCAATCAATAAATAATAGTAACCATTATTACTAATATTTTCTTGGGACCCAGCACAGGGCCTGGCACAGAAAGTGTCCAGTAAATGTACACTAAATATATGATTTTGATTGTGAACTCACAAAAGAGTGACCATCTATTCCTCAGCCCTGTCACATTGATTTACTCCCGATAGATAGTACAGTTATTCCCTGTGTAAGTATCTGAGAATTCAAGAATGGACAAACCTGGTGTCTGCAGTAGTGAAGTTTAGAGTCATGAGGATCCACGGTCTTGAATTTTTTTTCACAATTACTAAGTTTGCCCTGGCATGAATATCATGCTTTGCTTTCAGTCATTTACATGAATCCCTTTTTAACCGTATTCTAGCACTGGCCTCAGGATGACTGTTCCTCCGGCTTGCGTTTATGAATGTCCGGCATCCTAAAACACATTCTGCATAAGGTAAACCCCGGAAGTCACATTTGAAAGAGAGGCGTTGAATTCTCGATTATAATAGAATATCTATCAAAAAATCTGACTGTGGGAAATTGGTCTGGGCGCAGTTTCCTCCGACGCTGGATTAAGCTGCATCGCCATCTAGTGGTCATATCATGTGGTGCCCAGGTGAAGAGCGTGAGTGGGTTTCTTAAATCAAAATTGAAGGGAACTCAGGAGTCACCTTGCCTACTTCCCTTATTTATACATCAGAAAAATGAATCCAAAAAAGTGACCCAAACTTTATGTTGCAAAATGTTAATTGCAGAACTGCCATCCCATTTTAGTTGTTATTTCTCTCAATACTGTGCAATACGGAGAATGTGGCTGTGGCTGAATGTTTGCATTTCCTTTTATGGAGCCACATAACCCACTGTGAACCTGAGTATTCTTACTTTAAAAATGGGGATGATATGGTTGTTGCAAGTATCAATTGAATGATATGGAATGTGAAGAGGTTTTATAAGCAATAAATTAAATGAAATCTGCCTGACTGGTGTGGCTCAGTAGAGAGTGCTGGCCTGCAAAACAAAGGGTTGTGGGTTCAATTCCCAGTCAGGGCACAGGCCTGGGTTGCGGGTCAGGTCCCCAGTAGGAGGCGAGTGAGAGGCAACCACACATTGATGTTTCTCTCACTCTCTCCTTTCCCCTCTCTCTAAAAATAAATAAAATCTTTTTTAAAATCTAAGTTAATATTTTCTTTAAAAATTGGTATGAAAACAGATGCATCTCTTTCAAAGCAGCACTTGTGGTTCAGAGCCACTCACAGGGCTATTTATAGCTTACTTCCACCACCAGGTAACTCAGTTAGTTAGGACATCATCCTGATAAGCCAAGGTTGTGGGTTCAATTTCAGGTCAGGGCACATGCAAGAATCAATGTGGAACAATGTGCATAAATAAATGGAACAATAAATCAATGCCTCTCTCTGGGTCTCTCTCAAATCAATACATGGGTTACTTTCACAAATATGTATCAGGCATCTGCTATGGAATCGTTAAAGGAAGGGAGAACACAAAGATTAAAAAAACACATACTGTACCGATGAAAAAAGCAGTCTAATTATGGACAAAGACATTAATGTGTGCAAGGTACTGTGATAACAGGTATTAGAGATGGGTATTGCTTTAGAGCTGAAACATAAAAAAGTGTTCGGTTCTGCCAAGTTGGGCGGAGAGGGGTTTCAGGGATAGAAAAGCTTCATATAGGAAAAAATAAACTTGAGTTACTCTCAGAGAAATGTAGTGGTATGCCAGAGAAATAGGTGGGGATAGCTGGGAGGAGGAAATTCTAGACCTGGAATGCAAAAGCCCTAAGAAGAACTATTGAAAAAAATCCTCCTATAATTATAAAAATATTCCAGTTCTGACACATATGTCTTTTGAATTCATGGCTGTCATTCATAAAAATGACATATTACTCTGGCTTGGAGCCAATATTTCATAACATAACAAAATTTGATATTTTGCTTGCAGCTATAAAAACTAAGATTATTTTAAATCATGGACTATTATATAACCTAAAGAGTCAATAGAAAACAATGGGAATTGAATGGTTTTAGGAAATCTCACCTAGACTAACCATTCCATAGATTTCCCTATTGCATATTTGTCCTTTAGTTCTGTGTTAACAACTGTTGGAGTTTTCTTCTACCTCCCTCTCCTGATGTTGAGTATTTTTTAACAAATATATTAATGCCTTAGAAATCATACTTTCACTTTTCCAATCCCTTCGGTCTTCCTCGCTATCCTCTGACATTCAGAGAATTGCTTTGTAGACAGGTTGGTTGACAGCCATCTATCTGCTTTTATTCACTGTAAATGGTTCCCTTCTGGACTATCTCAGCATAAAAAGTGTTCGTAGTCTTTCAAAGCTTAGCTGTAAAGAGAAATCTTTCAAGAAGACATTTCCATGTACAGTGAAAGTCCAAAATTACATTCTTTCCGGGTGTGTTTTCCCGTTCCCATGCATGTCAAGGAAAAATTAAAAACTTAAGCTTTTTAGTCAAATAAGGTAACAAAATAATCAAAGAAGAAAGAAATTTCCTTTGATTGAGAGAATAAAAATTTCCAAATTGCACAAAAAGCTGTGTTTTAAAATTTCGTTTGGGGATTCTCTCCTTCCTTTGTCCACCACAAATATTATAATTTTGAAAAGGTATAGTGGTCCAACTTCCACCCTGCTTAGGTCACTCCTTCTGCCTTAAAGTGCCTGCCCCTCCCCTGACTTTTATTTTCACTCCTTCAATGACACTATGATTTAAAATTAAGCCTGGGAATCTTATCCTCTGGGAATGCCTCCTGACTTGTTTCCCTGGAATGTATGCACACTCCCTCAGCTCCCTTGGCACCTTCCGCTACTCACTGGGCAGACCGATGACAGGCACCGTCCCAGTTGTTTGAGCTTCTCTGTTTCATGTCCTTTCCAGTGAAGCTTTGAACCTCCTCCCATCAGGAGTCTAATTCCCCATTGCTTGAATCTGGATTCGTCCTGTGGCTTGCTCTGACCAGTAGAATGCAGAAGAGTATTGGTTTGCCAGTTCCAGTCTGGTACTCAGAGAGACTACATTACTTGATATCAAGGACTGGTGAGATTCCAATAAAAAAAAAACAACTAAATATTTTCTCAATTTCTCTATCCAGTAGCTCTCAGGTACCTACTATCATAGGGGTTCATTAAAAAAAGAAAAGAAACGAAAAGAAAAAGACGACAAACTACAGACATATCGAGACCTTTCTACACTGAAGAATTTCACTGACATAGACCAGCACACTGTGCTCTGAGGTAAGTGGCTTTGGACAGTGTCCTTGAGACCAAATCATTATCAAGTCTGATCCTGAGAAGCAGGTAGTATCAAATATGTATGACTGCAGAGGGCCAAACAAAAGTAACTGAACTGTACACATATATAGCCTGTGGGATTCTCTCAATCTTAAAAAAGAAAATCTTCTTAATTGTTTTTTGACCACTGTCAGTGTTCATTACTTAACAGAAAAGATTATTGGGGAGCATGAAATACTTTGAAGTGCTAGACTATTTAGTGACATAACTATTCTTGGCAGAACTCTGAAAGAACACAAGTAGTAACACCTTGAGGTGGCTTCTGTGTTGGAATGGAAGGCTTGAGATCGTCTCTTGATGATTGCCCACTCAGCCAAACCTCTGGAAAAAAAAACAAACAAACAACTGGGCACATAGTGTCCCAACAAGGAGAAATCACTCCATCTGAAAAAATATTAGTGATCACTAATGTGTTTGGATCCCTAAATCAAAGGGTATGAAAGGCTTTCTTCAGGTTTTGCGGTCTGTGTAGAGGATTTCACTGACTCCTCGGTTATCAGAATAAAGCTGGGGCGCTCAGTTCAAGGAAGGAAAAAGGCAAAGCAGAACTGGAGCTCAGTCCTACCTTCCTGTCACCTCCCCCAAAGCCCCTGCCTTGTCCTTCATTGACTCTGTGATGCCTTTCAGATGCTAACTTTCAGTCCAAGAAAGGGTGTGGGCACGTCACTAGCTTTCACCATTTGGGATTTTTCTCAATGTCAGACATACTGTCCTCTTCTCGGGTTAATATTCCTGGCCTAAATAGCTTTTATCACAGAAAATTATGTGGGGTCCCTTTCGAATTATAGCATAAAAATTCATATTCATGTGTACATAGCAATACTTAGATTCCAAGTGGCCACGGTGGACAGTCATCATAGCAACCTATATAATTCCAGTATGTAATACTGAAATTCAGGCGCACCTTCCTGCAAACACCGTACTCAGGAGAGTAAAATTATTCCCAGAGGAGGAATCAGGAAAATCTAGGATTCCAAAGGGACAGAATATATTTCTGAGAGTGAAAAGTGACTATAGTTCTGAAAGCAAAAGCTTGAGGTGCCTCCCTCCATACCTATGGACGGAAATACCACGTCCACTGCATTAGATCACTTTCTGTCCTCTCAGTATATAAGTTAAGAAATATGTTGGTAGCTTGAAACAGGTATTAGAAATATGAGCTGTCTACCAAGGAAGAAATTTAATTCTTCCTCATGTAAAATCAGTCCAAGACATAAAGTCCAGGGCTGCTAAGTTATCTCCGCCGAGTCTTCCCTGTCTTTCTGTTTCACCGTCTTATGCGTGTGGCTTCTACCCTCAGGGTCACCTGCTGTCCATTCAAGCTACTGGATGCCCAGAAAGAGCATCTATATTCCAACACGGAAAGAAGGAAAGAGAGAGAGCAATATCAGATTTTCTTAGCAGCTTGAAATTTTTTGAAGAAGCTTCCCTGATAATCCATACCAACAGCTTCTACCTAACGCCGCCGACCAGAGCGTTCTCACATATCTGCATCTGGCTGGAAAGGAGGCTAAGAAATGCAGTCTGTTAGCTGGGCACCTTACTGATTCAAATCGGTTTGGGGATCAGAAATGGGCCGAGAACGGATATCCAGGGAACAACCAGCCAAATTTGCTGCTGGTATGAGACAGGGAGATGTCACAATGAACTGATCAAGATAATAAAGGAAGAGGGCAGAAGAGTCAGGTTAGCCACCAAGGTCCTAAAATTTTCACCAAAGACTGGAACAATTCCGAAGTCATTAGTGGAATGCTTTATTCGGAAGTTCAAGATACTTTCCAGCCAGCACTGAGCCATGGGCATCTCTCCGGACATCTGGCACAAGTGCTGCAAGACCAGGGGCCAGAGAAAGCCCCACCACAGGAAGTGAAAATAGGAGCTGGGACACCCTACTGCCAACACTGGGACTGGCCCGTGTGGCACGCAAGCAGGGCATGTGCGAGGAGGAAGGAGAAGCACCCGATCTCAAGGCCGAATGTGGGTGACTCCCTGGACTCAGGGTGCTGTACAGGCAAAGCAAGGATTGTTAATGTCATCTACAATGCATCCAACAACAAACTGGTCCGCAACAAGACCCTGGCAAAGAACTGCATCGTACTTATCAACAGTACCCAGTGCCCACAGAGGTGGGAGGCCCATTAGGCACTGCCCCTGGGCAGCAAGAAGGAAGCAAGCTAACTCCTGAGGAAAAACAGATTTTAAACAAAAAGTGATCCAACAAAGTTCAGAAGAAATATAAGAAAAGGAAAACAGATGCCAAGATTAGGAGCCCCCCAGAAGAGCAGTTCCAGCAGACGAGCTTCTTCATACGTTCTTCAAACCCAGGCTAGTGTGGCTGTGCAGATGGGTATATGGTGGAGGGAAACGAGCTGGGGCTCTGTCTGAGGAAATCAAGGCCCAGAAAGGCAAATAAATCCTCTTCCTTCCGATTTAAGAACATGTAATATAGGTGCTTATTGTCAAAAAAAAAAAATTTTTTTTTTAAGTTTAAGATGTAGGGCAAGAAAAGCACGAATGAACCTGTGAATACCACTTCCTGATTTTGCTAACTTTTCTAGGAAGAGAGTTTTAGGTAAATCTAGGTCAACATCTTGTGCCCAGATTGCAGAAACTTTCGATCAATTCCAAACACAAGTTTTCGGCTTTTGCATATCCAGATGAAGGGTTTGTGCTCAGAGTCTTTACCTGGCCTGGAACCCATTCTCTGCAGAAGGAAGAGACGGTCATGCACATATCTCTAATCCTCAGAACCAGAGAACCGGCAACTCGCAATGACGGAATAAGTCAACTGCTAAAAGCAGATGCTACCAGACATGTAGACACTTTCCCCTTGACCCTGGACTCTCCTCGAATATTCCCATAATGACACCAGGAATAATGCCACTAGCTTTCCTTCTTAGGTTTACCATTCAAGAAGAGCCTGGTTTGCTCCTGATCTCTGTTTCAAAGTGGGTGACAGAGGAATAATCTGTGGGCATCTTTTTCAGAGTTCAACTCGCTTTAAAAACATGTTCTTGAAACTGAACTTTCCAAGCTCTGACACTGAAGACCACAGTAGGCAATACTATGACATCAGAGGGAAGTGTCAGGTCCTACAGGGAGAGAACAGAGTGTTCCTCTACACCGAGAACCCTCGGTCAGAGAAAAGGAACTGCTGGAGGGAACCCCATCCCCATCTAGAATGTAATGGGAGAGTCCAGGTGCCAGGGGAAAATAAAGCTGACCAAGTTAAGGGACTTCACTAGAGTGGGGGCAGATTTTCATGTACAGGACAATTTAGATGGAAAATGATTCTCATTAAGAGGGTTGAACAAAGATATATACAGTTTTCTGGGGAGAACCCAGGAGCCTTTGACTGTAATGTACCAAGTACTTATCAACCTGAGTAAAGTAGGGAGATGGGGTGTGATCTGTAAAGAGATGTCATGTGCCTGCCCGCGGGCCAGATTTCAAACCCCACTGCAGAAGCTCCAATCTGCAAGGCAAAGCAGGGAAAACTGAGACCAAAGGAACAGGCAAAAACAGCTCTGGGAGAGGGCTTTCTACCACAGCAATGATAGTTCTGGGGAAATAAGCAATGGGAATGAAAAGGGGGCTATGTGACAGTCCTGACAAACTCAGACAGGCCTTTCTAGCTCGACAACTGAAAGTGACCACACGAGGTGCTCTGATTATAAAAATTCCCAGCTGAGTAGGTTATAATGGGAAGTCATGTCTTTAGGCCTGTGTGATAGATTAATCTTCACCTTCTGCGAGCCCTATCCATTGTCTTTGTGAACCGGGGTGACATACTTAAAATGTCACAATGATCTTTTCTCCAGCCCTCTGGAGATAAGCATCCTGGTACAGGGACCAAGCAACCCTGACATTTCTAATTGTTATCTTTTATCTGTACCTCCATATACCTCCATATATGTAAATTATGCATGTTAAATATTAACTATCTTGCACCCTGAGATGTAAAAGGAATATGTATCTTTTGATTTTATTTTTTATCCAATCTAGAGATTTTCTCACTTTACTTTCTCTACTCCTTTAATCTACCACCAGTGGACTTCATGTAATCTTCCTTACATTTTCTCCTTTGATATTAATGTATAAAATAAACTGCAAAACTTCTATTCCTGGAAGCATTTTCTCAGTCCTTTGAGATTTTGCTTCTGGTCAGGCCTTTAACCCTTGGCTCAAATAAGCTCTTTAAATAGTTCTTTGGATTTGGAATTTCTTTCCTGGACAGTAACTATTCTCAAAGAGAACAGTTTGGGTTCCCTCATCTGACTCTCGGAGAACTTGTGCGGAAACACCATCACACTATCTTATGTAGCTTTGAGGGGGGAAGATACTGTCCTGGATAAACCAATTCAAGACCCTTCTTACTTTCTACTAAAGCCGAATATCTAGAGAACTACGTGTTATTTTGCAGGGGAGCAATTTTTCCAGGACACACAGAAGAACATTATTTTGGGATACCGCACAATATGTATTTGTTTCTTTCCTAGTAATTCATTTTCACACTCCCCTCTTCTTTTTGATGTGGAGTTGCACACATCTGGAGAAAAATGGGACCAGGGAGAAGGGAGAGGGGGTGGGAGGGAGGGAGAGAGAGAGACAGAGAGAGGCAGAGAGAGAGAGAGACAGAGAGAGAGAGAGAGAGAGAAATGTGCCTTTTTAACATAAAGACACCTAGCTCTTTTTTTTTTTCCTCCTAGCGTTGGGGGAGCACTTAGAAAACATTTTCCCGGAGGGCAGAAGAGGAAGAAAGACAAAGAAAGTAGAGGTCAAGAAGTGAAGATTTGGGATTCTATTTACAGAAGCAGAAATAAAGGGGCCATATGGACAAGAATAAAATGTGCTGTGGGATAGAGCCACGCATGGAAGACATTGCTTTCAACCCAGAGGTTATAGGAGAACTGAGTCAGCATGTGATCAGCTGCCCAGCCTCAGGTACAGTATGGACCGTACACAGAGGTTGTCCTGCGTCTATACTAACCTTTCTTTCTCTGGGTGTTGGGCAGGGGGATTCCCTCTGCAACAACTAGATGCAGGTGGGGAGTCCCTGTGCCATTACATTAATGAAAGTACACTGAACCCTGGCGAAGGCTGCAGAGTGACCTCTTCCCTTATCTACCCACTTCTCTATTTACCCAGTCGCATTTGATGCCCCACTACCTTTCTCCCCTGACTGTGCGGTTCTCGCTTCTACCACATAGCCATGCCCACTGTCCTAAACATCCCTCCCACCTGCCCGCTTGCCCCCGCCACTCCCATGACACACGATTAAGTTATACTCATCCTTAGGGTCTCAGCCGAAGCAGCACATTGTTGGGGAAAGCCTTTTTGCACCCGTAAGACCAGTTAGATTCTTAAGTGTACGTCTATCTGAGCTGTCGGTGTGCTCAGGTAAAATGTGCCTCCCAGACTTTCATTGTGCATACGTTAGTATCGGTGTGATCACCTGATTAACGTCCTTCTGTTCTATTGGCTGTAAACACATTGAGGATGGGGATTATATCTGTCTGCCAACTATTGCATCATCAACTCTCCTCATAATATGTGGAAAACAGTAGGCGCCCAACAAATATTTTTTGAATAAGTCTATGAGTCCTGATATAATAATACCATCTCTGGCATGTAATCATTGATTTTCCATATGTACAAACACACACGTAAATATATACACTAAACAGGTCCATCTGTGTTAAACAAAGGAATTTGTAAATGACTTATTTAAGATATCGTGTAGTCCAGTGAGTGAACATGAAGATTGCAGCCAGGCAGTTTAGGATTAACTACGTTTCTTCGACTGACTGACTGCCTGAGTTTGGGCAACTTACCTGAGCCCTCTGAGCTTCGGTTTCCTCATTTGAGGAAAAGGATATGAACTTTGAATTTCGTTGTCAAATTTAAGTGAGATAATGTACAAAAACTTCCTAGTCCGGTGCTTAGCATGCAGTCGGCTCTCAGTAAGTGGTAGCTATCGCCGTGCCTGAACTCGTATGCCAGCCGTATGTACTAAATCCAGAGACAGAGCTCAGCTCGGTCAAGTTCTACACAGAAACAGTTCTGGATACGTGATAAGAATTTAATGAATAGTGTAGGATAAACAAATGAATAAATTTATTTAGAATGACTTGAGAAATGTACTGTGAACAGTTTGTCGTTCGAGTATGCTAGGACAATTTAGAATTCTGCCACTAGGTGTCGATAAATATACACTTTAGAAAACAAAGCCTGGTGTTCTGGGATCCTAATTCTGATGCTAAATTTTCTTGTGTAAGTAATGTTGGGGCACTATGACTATTTATAACCAAAATGATGTGCCCAGTCATTTATTCAAAAGTTTCCAACTATCTTGGAGTATCTATCCATTACATCAAATTTTTACACTCTTTTTCTCTTTTCTTTCTCCTTCCTTCCTCCCTCCCTCATGTCCTCCTTCCCTCTCTCCCTTTGTCTTTCTTTCTTTTTTTTTAAACAGGGAACGAAGAACAACTCCTTTACTGTAACTCTCACGATAATCTTATAGGGCGTGCACACACATAAACAAAGATACTAAGGTTCTTATTGGAAAGGCAAACTTCCCACTAGAGCCTAACGGCCTTCACTGCGCACCAACCCAAGTCACTGTTTAAAGGTCATCTCATCTCTTTCACAGTGGTTCAGCTTTCTTGGCTTTTTTCCCCAGTTCGTCCATAATTCAGATTTCTCCTCTTTAATCACTAGCATTTTTTTAAAAACGAACTACTTATTCTTTAGCTTGTCAACCTGCTGATGTGACCAATCCTCCCTGTTTGCATTTGCAAACAGAGGAAGGACATCTCATACCTTCAGGGGTACTTCACATAGCAAATTAGTCTCAGCTCAGGTTTTAATACATCGTCCTTTGGATGGCTTCCT
Source organism: Mormoops blainvillei (assembly GCA_004026545.1). Taxonomy (NCBI): domain Eukaryota; kingdom Metazoa; phylum Chordata; class Mammalia; order Chiroptera; family Mormoopidae; genus Mormoops; species Mormoops blainvillei. The sequence goes on along the minus strand of PVJD01001089.1, from coordinate 175,703 downwards.
AATTATACAAACTGTGCTAGTTAGGGAAGGCAGGTGCCCTACAGTGCCATATTTAGCGCTGCCCTTGATCCCAGACACTGGAGCCTCTGGCCTGGCCTGCATTGCCAACTGTACCTGTCACTGGAAGGGAGGAGTCTAGGGGACGAGGGTACATGACACATGATCGTTTGTTTCCTACATTCACCATTTTTCTAGACCTTCCTCCAGCTACTCACAGTTCTGAATGTTTCTACCAAAACTGCCCTGAGATCACTACCAGGGCTTACATAAGCCCCCTCCCTGAACCTATTCTACTGAGAGCACCCAGGGCCAAGGCGGCAGGAGGCACCTTATGATGTGGAACAGAGCCAGGTATGGAATGAAAGGGGGACAGAGCATGGGTCAGTGGTCCCCATTTGATCTCCTAGCTCTGTTCACCAAAATACAGAAGCAGGCCTGGATGTCTCTGCATATTTTATATTCTAATATCTCACATATTAAATTACACCAAAACTCAAAGAAATTTTCGCCCCAGGGGAAATAATAATACCATCTTCCCCCCAGGAAGTCTCCCATCTCTGCGGAGTCACAGCTATTGAACATATGCAGTGCCGAGAGCCAGTCAGGCATATACTTGAGTCCCAAATCTACCAGTCAAATCCACACTACCTGTAGGACTTTGGACAAGATCCTTAAAAACTTTCTCTGCTTCCGTTTTTCTCATTGAAAAATGGCTTGGGGGGAAGTTAAATAAGATGTATTTGTGACAATATCAGGAGTGATGTTGCTTGTTGCCCTGGAATTGATTTCTGGGACCCAAGGCTGTGGAGGAAGAGGTATTATATATTCCACACTCAGGACAGAGCAGTGAATCCACAGTTGGGGCCAAACTCTCTCTGCTACATTCATCATCATCCCCCCAACCCTCTCCCTCAGTCTATGTCAGCAGAATCCTGGCAACAGTATTAAAGAGACATGAGAAATGCAAGAAGATGTAAAATAGAGCAATTGAAAAATGCATACACAGCAGAAAAGTTGTAGGAGAAACACTGGTAATGAAATATGGAAAATAACAGACTTAGTATTCCTAATGAGTCATAAAGTGAGTGGCAGCAAAAGGCAATGTTTTCATTTAAAACATAATGATTTATAGGCTCTTGTACCCATAATGTAAGCTTTCCTGGTTCATGGTGGTGGGCACCTGTGCTAAGAGGAATGGGGTTCAGTTTCTAGCCCCTGAGGAAAGGTGAAGAGATCATCAAGCGAATGGGGATGCCATATGAGAAGGACTAAACAAGCAGGGTTCAATCAGGGAGGAGAAAAGAAGTATAGAAACAACTTACTTCTTTTCTTCAAGTCTGAAAGTATGATTTTTCCTTGTTTCCCAGTCTTTTAAAGAGACAACATCATCAGAGGAATTAAATTTCTAGAGTGGTGGTAGGATTTGGGCCAACAATATGTAACTGTTACAGAAATATGCTCTGAATACCTGAAAGAACCTTTACCACCCTTCTGGCACTTTCCTTGAGACCATAAATTAAACTATATCACAAATTACCTTGTTACCAAGATAAATTTGTTGAGAAAATGTTCTCGTTATAAGTAATTTATGCAAATTAGGAAGGTAGTTTATTGATTGCAATATTTAAATGAGCAAGATAGCCGATTCCAGTTGGAACATTCCAACTTTGGGTTCAAATCCTGGCTCTTCCCATTAGCTGAATGGTTTCATGTAAGTCACTCAAACATTCTTGGCCTCAGTTTCCTTCTTGGAAGAATGAGGATTATAATCTCTGCCTGGTAGATATGTTGGGAGTGGTCGAAGTGATTTCATTTGTAAAGGACCAAGAGCATGTCTTGCAGAGTCGAATGCTCCATCCATGCCCATTATTTCTGCCCCGGGAGCTTCGAGCATCTGCGCTATGAATAAAATGGAGACAATCTCAGTCCATTCATAGAATCAATAATACCTGAAATGTTTACAGATCTTCATTTTGAAGGAGATCAAATTGCTAATCCTCATACTTTGGAAATTTGGCATAACTTTATTCACATGTTGAAAAACAGAGGCCTGGAAAAGTCAAATGATTTATTTATGTATGTTTTTGGCACAACAGTGAGGAGGATTAAGAATCAAATATCACTCTATCCTTTAGGCAAAGGTGGGCTCTTCTTTTCATTTGAGTAATAAATAATTAAAGGGAATAAAAATAGCTTTTTCATAAATATTCTAGTAAACTAATAAACTAGTTACTTTTTATTTAACCCAGGATTCAGTAAGTAAGTGTTCTGTTCATCTAGCTGGCCAGTGGTGCTATCGACGCAGCGCGATCCACTTTGCCAGCTGTGGCACCAGCCCCCAGTTGGTGAGATCATAGATGCTCACAACTATCCCTTTCTCTGGAGAATTTCTCTCTTTAAACCAGCACTGCTTGGTTTGAGAGGTTACATCTACCGCACCCAACACTTCCACAACCCACAGCAATGGGCAGACTGGCCAGGGATAAACATGGCGGTGCATTGCCTCAGTGCGAAACCCACTGTGAGGTATAATTTATGCTCCAGAGATCCCCCAGGATCAGACCGAAGTGTTTCCTTCTGAGACTTCATCCTTGCTTGGTTCCTCCTCCTGCCCTCACTTTTTCTCTGGGAGGTTGTCTCTCACTCAAATAGTTCCATTTCAATCCCTGTCTACGATCCCGTTCCTAACAATCTTCATCTAAGGCACTGAAGGGAGGACATTATTGATTAATTTTAGTTCCAAAAAAACAACTTAAAGAATAAAAACTAGGATTCAATTATAATACGAAAGGGAAAGCATTTAAAACTAAGAGTTCTCAGACACTTTAAAATCTTTTTGTCATTTGAAATTAGGCAAATTGGAAAAGATTATGAATGGAATCTTAAAATGTTTAACGCATCCCATTGCATTTATCACAGATCAGTAATGACATAGAAGGGAAGTTTGACATATAAAAATAGCCCATTAATTTCCTCAGTGTCATTGTAGTTTAGGAAAAATATACTGTGTTTATCTCCCTGCTTTCAACCCCCAAACTTGAAGGCACATGCTTCTCAAGTTTGAGGAGGGCATTGGGGGCTTCAAGTGGTGAATAGGCCATTTTTGGCCGAAACTCCCAAATAAAAGTGACTGAGATATCCGTCTTGCCAATGTATCACATTTTTTTGGAGCATTGGTGGTATATAGCGTATGAGATTTCAGAGCTCCAACATCCTCGTTTTGTTTTTTATAAGACTAAGTTCACATATTGCTTGTTACGCCATTCAAAGTCTTTAGGAATATTTGCGATCATGCCAAAGAGACATGGGATTCAAAACTGTAAGGAAGTAGAGAACTAAGTAAGAGAAATTAAGGTCTTAGCATACTACAATGCATGACTTCCAGTTTCTATGGTGTTTTGTCACTAAGTGAAAATGTTTTTTAAATATGTAAGTAAACATTTAGAATAGCTCCTTGCTAAATACTGACATATTAACATACTACATTTGTCTACTTTCTTTTTACCAAAGTATTTTGCTACTGCAGCTAGTATTCTTATCAGAGGTATCATCACATTTCTTTTCCAAATCCAGACAGATGCCTGTATAAATAGGTTTAGAAGTTACCAGTGACCCTGGGAATCATATCCAAGAAGAGTCTGCAACTCAGAACTCGGAAGAGAGTATAGGGCCGAATAACAACTTTAGCCCCAACTGGTCACAGGGAGTTTAATCAATACTTAGGAAGGTTAATTCAGGTGCTAGGAAGTGTGGCCAAAGGAAAACTGACCATACATTTGCATCTGCCCTTGAAAATCGCGGGCCTGCCTCTTCAACAGTCTCAACCACACTCAGGTAACCTAAACTGATGAAGAGAAAATTAGTAGGGGATAAGATGAATTGGGTAACCTGAAAGCAGATTTTGCTGTTGGAGAACCTTCTTCCTTTTCTCATTTTAGATAGTTAAGTGAGCCAACAAATACCTGCTATGAAGTATCAGGGGCCAAGCAGTTCATCTAAGCTGAGATGAACAAGTTTTTCTCTTTTTTCAATTCTAGTTCTACTTCAGCAGTGAAGTGAGAATATATTAATTCCTTAATATTGAAAAGGGTCGTGATAGGAGAAACTCTTTTGTAAACTAAAGGATTTTGTATGATTTCTGGCAGAAAACATTTTATCCGATGACTGCCTTCAGACTCCGGATTTCCACCAGCCAAAAACTGTTTATCTTCTTGGAGGACTTGGGCAGGTTTTCTCTCTTTAGGAAATGAGTTAGAAAACATCGGTGAGACTTCAAAGCAATGGCACAAAGTTATCTTCTGATTTAGGAAATGACAATTTCCATCACTTATCAGAACACGAAGTCCTTCCTGTGGAATTGCAACCCTAGCATATAAATAGAGCTGAGTAACTGCTGGTTATCATATTCATCGTAGGAAAAAAAAACCTACCAAAATACCCATAACAAAACGATAGGGGGTTTATAAGCTCTATGGGGAACAGGAGAATGCTTGATGAATGTAAAGTTTTGGAAATAGGGAAACACAGCCTTATTTTCCTTAATTTATGTCCAGTGTTATATTTTTCCAAATTAGGGCATTAGGCCCCGCTCTAAAACTTCTTCTGTTGATTTCCCGCATTATTCAATTCCCCTCTCTCTCGACAACTGAGAATCAAGAGCACTGGGTCTCATTCTGGTTGTACCTCTGTCTCGTTGTCTGAGCTTGGGAAAGTTACAGAACCGCTGTAGAATCATGGGCCAGAAAATATCATAGTAATAAAAAAATAAAAAATAAATTTAGAAAGTGTAGATGCTGCCATAACCAAACCAAGTGACTACGATTCTTGCCTCATCTCTACCCCACAGTATTTTTTTCTAATCTCCACAAAACTTAATCTTCATATCACTGAATTATTTGACAAGACCATTTTAAATGGAGTATTTCTTCCTCTCCATATATTACATTTTCAGTCATGTGTCCCTGTGGATAAATCCTTGTGTTGAGTTTGGAAAGCCCCCTACTAGCTAATCTTGGCAAACTATGTCTTAAAACAGGACATTTTTAGTAAAAACTTGTTTTGTGGGTTTTTTGGAATGTTTATTTCAAATACTTTTGAATGACTTTATTTACAGGTCACAGTTAAATGGGATCTTGTATGTAAAAGCATTAATGTAATGTCTGATTTATATAAAGCTCACAATAAAAATGTGGCCATTATGATGTGTGGCACTGCTACCCATAGTTTACATTTGTAAAACTGTTGTATGTTATACTACTTTATTACATATTATCTCATTTACTCTTGTGAAATATTCGTCAGTAGAATGACTTTATTGTTTAGAAAATTAAGACTGAGTGGCTACTCAAGTTTCTCAGACAAGACCACACAAGATAAAAGCAGCAAACCCCACATTCGAATTCAACTTTTCTGATTTCCAAATTGGGTGACATTTTACAATACAATTTTCTTCTATGGCAACCAGTTTATATTTCTCCGTGCACTTATTATATCATAATATCCCATTTTCTTTTTCACGCCTATGAGTTCATCGTGACCTATATGTGGAACCAATCTCTTTTCAGCCTAGGGAACTTTGAGGAACCCCAGTTAGGTAATGATGTGTTGGGGACTTCATGTGTTGTTGTCGAAACCATGCAATGGTGTCCCTGTAGGAAGAGGACATAAGGACTCACAAAGGGCCATTAGGTTATGTGTGCAGAAGAAAGACCACATGAATACAAGGCAAGAAGGTGGCCACCTGCAAGCCAAGGAGGGAGGCCTTAAAGAAATCAACACTGTCGACACCTTGATCTCATACTTCTAGGCTTTATAACTGAGAAAATAAATTTCTGTTGTTTAAGTCACCCAGCCTGTGACTTTTTGTTATGGAAGCCCTCGCAAACTAAGGCACTGTTTTCTTGAGGAGGAGTCCTAACTTAAACTCACACATGTTTTCTGGGTTATTCTTCCTGCTGACTCCCTGCCTGTCTGCCTAGATGGATCCCGGAGGTTCCCTAGTTTCGCACTCCCAGTGGTGCCTCATTCCCCACTGGCTTTATTCTGACTGACTAGACCTTCCCCAAGTGAAAACCCTACCTGTCTGTCACCCCTGACAACAGCTGTGGTTTTTACTACACCACTGTCTGCCGACACAGTGGTCGGCTTTGCCTGCCTTTTGGTAAGAGATGTATACAGTTTCCCACCCTCCACCATGTAGAGTACCAGCCTCCCCAAACTCCTCCTGAATTCTGAAAAATCTCTGCTGTTTTTCACCTCTCAGTTGATTGATTAAGCACATAGTCCCCTTGGATTTAATTGCTGTCTACTCCCACCTTCCCTTTGCCTGGCCAATTCCTATCTCAATCCTTCAATTCTCTACTTAGAAATAACTTCTTGAGAAGCTTTTCCTGACCCCACAAGAGTGAATTAACCCCTTTACATGGCCTTCCATACCACTCAACATTTACATTTTATTATATTACAATCCAATGGTTCTCAAACTTGAACATGCCTCAGAGTCAAACCCAGGACTTGTTAAAACAAAGACTGCTGGGCCCAGGCAGGTGTGGCTCAGTTGGTTAGAGCCTACTCCCATAAATCTGAAAGGTTGTAGGTTTGATTCCCAGTCAGGTCACGTGGTCAGTTCCCGGTCAGGGTGCCTATGACAGGCAGCCTATCAATGTTTCTGAACTCTCCATCTCTCTTTCCCTCCCTTCCCCTCTCTCTAAAATCAAGTATGCCCTTAGATGAGGATAAATAAATAAATAAATAAATAACATGAGGCAAAGACTGCCGGACCCAAACCTATAGTTTCTGATTCAGTATATTTGGGATCGGCTCAATAATTTGCATTTTTAACAAGTTCCCTGATAAAAACAGAGACTGTTTGTCCTAGGACCACCCTTTGAGAACAATTTCTATAGATGAATAGCCTGTTTTCTTCTATTGACCTCTGCCATTTTACCATAAAAGTTTATGTATTCTTTAAGGGTAAGGACTTAGTCTTTCAAATCACTGGGTGCCCAAGATTTTGCACAGGTCCAGGAGCATGATACTCAACAAATAATTGTTGAATATACTTTTAAAAATATGAGTGTACTCAAGACTATTCTGTTGTACCAAAGATAATTTAAAATACATAAACGGGAATTAGTATTCATTTAGAAAAGGCTAAGGGTCTAAAACCATAATGTTGTTTATACTGCTTGATATATACACTAAACTGTTTTATTGGAACTTTGGCTAGGGTCATTTTGCCTCAGAGAAATGTTGTAGAATGTAAAATAAGATGTGAAAATGGGGCGTTAGGAAAACTGGTCACTATCTAATGAATGCTGAAGGCAGCCAGGAAGCAAATGCAGAACAGAGGCAACTCCAAGACCCATGACCCCTCGGCTGGTTAAACTTCGGATCCCGAATGAGAGTCCAGAAGACAGAATGAATAAGAGCTGAAGGTGTGTACTTGCTCAAGCTAGGGCAACCTCACTCTGAAAACATTGAATGCGGAAGCTGAAACAGCTGCACTCCCTTCAGGCTCAGTTGCTTTGCAACAGTGATTTTACTGAAGCTCTAATATGCCCTGCAGCCCCCATGCCTCCCTCCCAACCTCCAGTTCATAGTCCCAACAACCCATTATGGCAGGAGCACCACGCAGGGACCCAGCAGCCGCACATCACGAACTCAGCTGCAGCTACATGTGTATCAGTGCTCTGGGACCACTGAGAAAGAAAGAAGGAGTGGCGGTTATTCATCAGCTCCCCAGCCCTCTTCCCAACATTTTTCTTTGCCATGAAATGGCAAGACAATCAAGTAGGGAGCCCCTTTTTGCTCACTAGCTCGCTCACCAGAGATGTATGTTTCTGTGGACTCAAGAGCAAAGCAACATCACATCTTGAACATCTGGGAGGGGTGGAAATGTTCTCCTCATGGATACACTGACCTGGTTGAGTTAATCCTTAGCTATCCAGGAAAAGGTGGTAGTCAGGTTCATGTCTCCAGCCCAATGTCCTTTCTAAAGGCTAGTTCTCAGTGTCTGAAAATCTAATCCAGCCTTCATGCTGGTGTGAGTGCTATCAGTCTAACATTCACACTTGCCCCTTCAAAATCCTTCAGTGTTATCCCCTGCCCATAGCTAGGGGAAACATAGGTCTTAGTTCAACAGGAACATTCATGGTGTACTTTCATTAGGGTAATTGATAATAGCCTTTTTCTCTCAAAAGTATCCTGGGTTAGACTAGAGATGATTACCCCCTGAGCGGCTTGACATATGAGGCAATTTGTGATCTGGCTTCACCTTAGAGTCCGGTTTCATTTTATACCATTTTTATCCCCTGCCACCAGCCATACCTAATGAATTGTTTTCTCTGAATATTTCCCCTCAGTGCCTTTACATCGCAGTTCCCTCTGCCTGGATTGTCCTCTCCATCCCCACTCAACTGAACCATCCCCTTAGTAAACACCTACTTATCCCCGAGTCTTAGTGTGAAGGCTTCACAGTGTCTTTTCTGACTTAAGTATTCCTGCTCAGTGCCCCCGTTGTATCGCAAATGTGTTCATTAAAGCGCTGGGTATCTTATTTTGTAAATATCTTCACGTTAACCTATATCCCAGTCCTAAGTAACTCTCAAGGATAACAGTTATGTCTTTTTGCCTTTATATGATATCTCATTGTTGAATGAATGCATGAATGTAAAGAATGGTCCTAAAAAGGCCAAAGGTAAGTCAGAAATACTTTAGTTTGGAAGGACTGTTGACTGAGTGTTCTCCAAATCCCCCTTTTAGTCCAAGTGCATAAACCAACATGGAGCAACACAGGCCCCGCAGGTCTTTGTTTAGAATCATTGTCATGTCTGCATTTTTGGGGGGAGACATGGCATGTCCTTCCTAATTGGGGGAAGTTCTGTGTTCACTCCCTTGCATGATCTTTGTAACTCAAGATCTTTCTTTTTGCCTAAGTCAAATTTAACCTTATCAAGAGTGACGCCAGTACTTTGGTGTGCTTAGCGTTTCCTTCCTCCTAGAAATAACTGAAAGAAAATTCCTTCCAAGCTTTGGGGCTGGCTCTCTGAGCAGGCCTTCCTGTCTTGCTCTCCAGGCTGGATGAACTGCATTAGCTTTGGGCTATGAGTATACTCTGTGGTGACAGCATAACTCTGGAAATGAAGTCCGATTTATGAACATAGCACATGTCTCCTGATACTTCTGGGACATAATAGTTAAAGAAAGATCAAATGCTAAGAGGGAAGTGCTAAGATGGATTCGTTTGGGGTATCGGACGTCTCTTCCAGGTTCTTTAGTTCTAAGTGTCTTCCGCAAATTCCACCATAGGGTGAAAGGTTGGACATCAACATGAATGAATATCTTACATTTCTTAGCCTTTAGCACGTGGAATGCCCACACCTTGTATATGTCTGTCAGAAAATACTTCTATGGCTTTCCATGTTGTCCAATTGCCTGTTGATACCAATGACTACGTATAAAGCAAAATTTTCAGAAAGCCTGGGATGATTTTAGTGAAGGAGATTTAGTCCCAAAGGTTAATGGGGTTGTTCATTGTGTATAAAGTAATGCCTTTGAATAATGACAAAGTGATATTCAACAGCTTTCAAGTCCCCTCATCCATCATCAGTCTGGATTATATTTTGCTATTGATGTTAAGTTTTAAAAGAATCCTACACAGAGCATCATGACTCCTTTTCCCACGCTGACCCCCATGGCACATGTTGGCCAACATCTGGGCACTGTAGCTGTGAGGTTTTCGAAATGCCTGTGCAAGTGCCTCTTTTCAGAGATAGTGTGATGAACAGCACATGTGCTCATTAGAAGGACGCACTCTGGCTCCACAGGCACCAATCATCATGTGACAGGTCTTACAAAATATTCAGTCGTGTATCTTACTAGTTTAATCAAAGGAAGCATAGCACTGGCATTTCAGTAAGTAAATGAAGGAGCAAAGCAGGACCTTGCCATGGACATTAGTTCTCATACCCAAATGAAAAACAGATTGATTAACAGAAGGCCTTTCCAAGACAAATATATGTCATTATGTGTCAAGATAAACTACAGTTGCCCTAGTTTTGATGACTCCATGGTAGGACAAAGAGGCGTTCCAGACAAAATTAAAAAAAAAAAAATAGTTAAGTGATTTCACAATATTTTCCCCGTAGTCTTGTGGCTTTGTGTTTGGAAAGGGCATTTAAAAGCATTCTTTTGTAGGTCTGTCAGTGGTAACCAACAAATCAACTTCACTTAGAAATTACGGAGACTTTCAAAATGCATGAAAGGGTCAGCTGTAAATAAGACCCCTCAGGCATGCAGCTATGATGAAGGCTCTTAATGGTGCCTCTTTCCACTTTTGCTTTCTGTTCACTTATTCTGGGCATATTTTAAAGGGGATAAAGGACCTTACTTAAGACCTCTATAATCTTTTGGATTTGTAAAATTCATAATTATGTGACTGACACCCAACCATACCTCTTCTGAATTATTTACACATTACAATATAATGGATCTTCACATAATTAATGATTTTGAATGACAATAAAAAAGAATATTTAACTGGTGTTTACAGATTCCCTTGACTTGATAAAATAATATGTTTTACTTATATTGTTTCAAAATTGTTTGCACTTTTTTGGCCCACCTAAGTTTTTTGTCACCTTCTTTATACATGTTCTTCCAATATGGTTCCTTACTGTAAAAGTCATAAAGATAAGCTCTGCTTTATTAAAAACACAAGGAATATTGAGATTTTGTTGTATTATTCTGAGGTCTGTTATTATACTCTCCAGTATTGACTTTTGAAAATGTAATTGAGTTTATACTTACAATATAATATAAATACAATTATTTTCTCATTTGGGGAATATATTTTACAGTAAATATTAACCATATATAATATATCTTTTAATAAAAGCCAGAACACTTAAGGCAGTACAAATTCCAATTACATGTTCTAATTTATTTTTAATCACCATATTTCATTTCTCAGATTAGCTACCTTCTCATTTTTCTTTATTACATAGTTTTAAAAATTTTAATGACATCTATTTGTTTTTGAATTTCTTGTTAAAGTAAAACCTTCATTTTCCCCACAGCATTTACCTTGTTCTAGTTAAAAGTTTCATTTAGATGGTTTATTTTAAAATTATTATTGTTTTAATTTGTAGGTTTCACTGTAGCCTGTACACTGAAATTTACAAATATCAGTTGTCCTTGCACAAAGTTATACTTCATTTTAAATCTTTTCCCCAGACTTGCCCTTTTCTCAACTTTGGATATCCTCAAGTCATTAAAAATTTTGATTTTCTACAAGGTCCTCAAAACTTTCCTTATAGGTACTTTTCCTTATCTGCTACTAATCTACTAATTTATGCATATGATTCTACTCTTTTTCTCGTTTTTAAGCTTTTTGTATTAACATTCACAAATTATCTGCTCAATAGTAAATCAATCACAAGATTTTTTAAAAGGCCAAAGGACATGTGACAGGTAAATATTAAGCCTATTAAGGTGAAACTGTTAAGCCTAAAAGAGTATTTATACAGACTTTGTGCACAATGGGCTCAACAAAGTTAGTGTAATTCATGCAGGAGGTTTTCTGTGGAACTATAAATTTATCAGATTAAGATGATCACAACCCAGGAACACAGTGGATACATTCTGTGGCATGTTAAGAACCTTCCACACAGTTCTGTTCAGCGGCACAGCAATACCCACACAGACATACAAATACACATACCTGGTAATGAATACTTTTATAAAAAGCTGTCCTATTTTCAATTTAACCTAAACAGAGGAAGAAAAAAGAATCCTGTATCTTTAGAAGATGGGGAAGGAGTGTTTGGGAGAGTTGGATAGGCTTGGCCTGAGTTGAGTATACACAGTGGGAGAATTAAAACAAAATGTGAAAACACCGTATCCATGAGGTGAGAAGAAAGCTGGAGATGCCAGAGGCACCCATGATAAACTTGGCCCACTTAACAGTTTTGCCAAAAACACAGGAAACTGTTATTCTGTTAGCAGAGGTGTTAGCCCTCAGTTCTTGAGTTCAACAAATACAGAACTCAGAACTAAGTATTCTAGCACAAGAAGTTTATTTAGCCTTTTAGAAAGAAAGTCACAGAGGCAGAAGGAGTGAGCCAGCTGGGCTGCGTGGACTCAGAAACGAGTTACAGAGGCAAAAGAAGGGCCCTTGGTGCTTAGGAGGAGGAAAGCAAAGGAAGCTTGCCTAAGGGAAAGGGTGGGCGGGGGGTGAGGCACATGCATCCTCTAAAGACAGAGTGAGAGAGGAAGAGAGGGAGAGGGAGAAAAACAGAGAGAGAGAAAGAGAAAGGGTGCATTGGATCCTTTGTGTGAAGGGTTTTTTTTAAATCTGTTTTCTAAAGACAGAAATTTTAAGGGAGGTCTCAGAGGATGATCTCAATAAAACATTCATCAGTTTTCCAGGGTGTTCTTTCAGGGTCATAGTCTCTACTGATTGGTTGGCACTAGGGCAGGTGGTCACTGGTCATGGTATCTGGTCCTGATCCCAGCTATGGCATCAGTTCGCTTGGTTTTGCTGCTTTTCTGAGACTGGAACTGAAACACAACTGAGGGCTAGATGTTATCTCTAGTTTGACCAAAACTCTATCTCTGTGGTCAACAGGCCAGAGGCTTTTTTTCCCTGAGATTATTTGATACTGATCAAAACCTCATTGTCCTGGGAACTTCGTGCTTAAAGGCATGGTGGTTGTACCTTCTCCCTTAAAGGCAAGGGAGAAGGAGGCAGGTCCGTCAAGGTGCGGATGGGGCCAGCTTGAATCAGCCTTCTGTCTGTTTCCCCAGCCCACTGGCCAGTGAATTCTCCTGGCTTCCTACTATTCTGCGTCAATTCTAAGAAAATATCTGCTTCATTATGGGAGCAGTATAACTTGGTCTATTATAATTCTGTTTGGTTTATTGGCACTTGTAGGTATGAGTAGTAACACCCAGTTATTTCAACTATTTCACAATTAATATTAGCACCATTATCTATCTATTAGTAAACATGCTTTTTTTTTTTTACAAATACTATTATAGGTTACTCGGTATTTCTTTATCCTTATGTATCTCTTATCTCTTTAGGCGTCTGTAAGCACCCTTTCCCTTTTCTGGTCACCACACCCATGGAGATGTAGCTAAATGCAGATTTGAATGTTTATCCTCTCACAAGTGTCTCAGTATGCACAGAAAACAAAATGTGCAACCCTCAGGTTTAAGACGGACAAAATGCTAAGTAGAAAGGTTAAGATACAAAAGGAGTAGAGGACATTTTTAATTTAATTTATTTTATTTTACTTTATTTATTTTTGCCTTTAAGGAGTTTAAGTACAAAAACATAGAAAGAACTGGAAATAAACATGAGTCTATAATTTTTATTATTATTATTTTTGTTTTGTTTTTTTAAGCAGACAAGCAAAAAGTAATGAATTGCTCAGATAACCACGTTAGGAGTAAAAACACCTGGCACAAGGAGGTGAGAAAATAAAATGAAGGTCTCGAATAGAAAAATTGCAATGGGTTAATTTCTGCTGGGGTTTAACATGTTATGCCCTAGCAAACAAATAAGAATCACAGTGGGTCTCAATTTATCAGAGTCCTTTAATTTACTAAGACTGCGTATTAAACTAAATTGTTAGCAGCTGGTTGTCTACAAAAATCCTAGCTAAACTCCTGGGAGCTATTGTATAACTGTCTTCTTAAAACCTGTCTCAGTGTACACCAAATCGATGTTGGAAAGAAAAAGATAACTCTTCCCAAAGTGCCTTATTTCAGTCTAATTTCAGCCATTCAAATTCATCTTCAGAAATCCAGGGGACATTTCCTCTGAACACTCTATTTTGTATTGCCTAAGGTAAGAAAGTTTTCTCCCCAAACTTCTTTGTGCTCCCTTTACTCTGGTAGAATTTTTTGTGAATTCCTTCGCTGATGCCCACCACATACTTGGCCATTCTTTCTCACGGAAGACAACAGCAAACCACTTCTGCAAACCCAGGCTTGGATCTTAAATCTTTTTTTCTACTTCAAGTCTTCCAGTTTTCTCAATATGCCCATGACCCAGATTCCCTGTTAGCATATGTTTAAATGTCACCCTGATGGCTTGCAAATAAAGTAAAAGGGATTTTTCTTAAAATAAGCAAACAGTTCTGGCTGGGTAGCTCAGTTGATTAGAGTGTCCTCCCATCATGCCAAGGTTGCGGGTTGGATCTGGGGTCAGGGCACATATAAAACTCAACCACTGAATGCATAAATAAGTGGAACAACAAACTGATGTCTCTCTCTCTCTTTCTAAAATCAATAATTAAAATAAAAAAAAAACAAATGAGATCAGAGTCCAAGCTTGAGTAACAAATATTGACCAAAAAAATCTATAACCTGAAACATATTTTAGGAATTAGATGAAGACTTGTTCCTTTTTCTTTTCTTTTTTTTTTTTTTCAGGAAAAGGTCTCTTTTCCTGCTGGTAAATTTGCTTTCTGTTATAAAATTTTGGTTCAGCATGGCTCTGCCTCCTTTGTGCTCAGTTCAATAGATGAGTGATGGAAAATCAAAGTTTAGGGCATGACTTTTCCCATTTGGCAATTTTCATTTCCTGATAATATTGGATAATTAACAAATTGTGTGTTGTAATCCTTTGTCACTTCAAGTGCATTTGGGAAAAATACTTCTTGTGCCCATTGAGTAATGGCTTAAATGAAAAAGCATGCTCAAAAGAATGCTTTATCTCCACATATAAAACACACTGAATATTTATGATTTTAATTGCTACACACCATGTGTATACTCGTTTGTACAATTATATACATCTTTAAATGGCAAGAGGAAAGGATGGCTTTGTGACTGTAATTCATGAGCAAGTTGTTGAAAATTTCTATTTACTCGAGATGTAAATCTAGTAAAAATTCTTGGGGGGAAAAAACGCTTAGTATTCTTTATGTGGTAACTGGCATTTTTGTGTGTTTGTGAAATATCAATAACTAGATACTATCGTACATTTCTTTTGGATGAAAAAGGGAATATTAATTATTTCTTAGACTTGTCTGCCTTTTAACTAAATAGGTAATTTTCAACTGGGCGATACGGCTCTAAGTTTGTAGTTTACAAAAAACACAGGCTAATGCAACGTGTATGATGAATTCAAGGAAAAATGCCAAACACGCCGTGACATGCAAAACGTATTTAGCTGTTTGTTTTAACTATGCTACTTTCATTCTCCAGTCCACCTCCTCCTAGACCGAGTGTTTTTGTGAGTGAAGCTAAAAATAGCCAGCCAACCCTAACAACTAGCTTCTGATTGGCTTACTGCAAAAAGCCACTCAGCCAATGAGAGCTTCTGGGAACAAAAGCAATTCTTTTGTGTGAGAGATGCTCAACCCATGTCAAAACAGCTTCAGGCTGTAGAAATGATTTTGGTTGAGATTTAACAAGGTAATAATGCATTTCAGCCCTCTGAAAGGTAGAACAAAGGGGTAGTGAAATCTACAAAACACATGGAGCTCTCACGCTTTCATGGGATGAATCATCCTGGTGCCTGAGCTACACACATTTGCAAACCCAGAAAAGCAAGCGCGCTAGGATTTTTTTTTCCTTTCTTTCTGAGATTTTACCTTATTCTCCCAGCGTTTTCTCTGCCCAAGGAAGTAACTATCAAAGACGTTACATTCTTACAACGCACAAGTTTGTTATTATGCTGATTTGCTAAGGAATTGAAAGCAACTTCTCCAAGATTCCTGATGCTTTTAAATCTCACGAAAAAAAAACACAAAGATTTATGCGCCTTAGGTAGTAGGTAGTAAAGCTACCGAAACGCTGGACTTTGATTTCTGGGAATCAAAAACAGCCCTTGTTCTCAAAGTAAAGGTAGTTCTTGTTAAGTGCCGTGATAACTCTAAAAGCAAAATAAAGCGGGACCTGATTGCAATTGCAAAAATGCATTGAGCTTTTTTTTGGCGGTTGGTAGGTTTCGGCCACAATAAAGGCATTAAGCCTCTAGGGGTCGCTGTTGCACAGCTAAGGAACCTCTTCAGTCTGTCTTTAATCTTAAATGAAAGGGAAAAAGGCTGGTAGGTGCCTTTCAGGTAGGACAAAAGGGAGCAGGGAGTGAGTGTTAGAAACCCTTAAGCATGGTTTATGGTCAATCGCTATGAGACAAAGCATCCCATAACAACACAGATTATTTCACATGAGACTGAAATGCTATACGGGACAAGATGCTGCTACAGTAACCACTGAAAATGTTACATAACACATAGGAGCTCATAAAGCTATTTTATGGCTTTAAACTCGCTTTATTGAACCGGTGATAATTCAAAGATGGTGTGACGTTCCATAGTCTCCAGATTTTTAGGAAAGACGCAAGGGCACACACTGTAACCTCTGTACAGGTTACCAAGTCCAGAACACTGTTGGCAAAGAAATACAGATAAGTATATCATTTACATGTTTTCTTTCAGAAAACTACGTGGTTCAACGCATAGTGTCTCTTGAATTTAGTTTTTCTGATAAACGATTAGTGAAGGAAACCTTAATTAAGCTTTATTGTTGTTATGGCATAAAAGACCTAAGAGAATCAAACACCGATAGAATCACACTTTTTTTGTGTGATCAGATGTAATCAAGGAACAATATTTCTTTAAGAGTTACCTGTTTAAAGGAAATGCAGAGTCTGTCATAAAATATGGCATTTGCTAATTATTGGCCCCAACTGCATTTATGAGCCTGTAATAAAACTTTGGCCATAAAACATAGATTGAGTGGGGGAAGGAGAATTGGTAAGAGGAGTATCATATTCATCTAACAAATAAACAGAATAGGAATACCCTCTTTTTTTTTCTTGTACTCAGTTTATGATAGTCTCCTTTGGTGAAAGAAAAAAGAAAGAAAAAGAAAAATCTATCTAAGAATTAAGTTACTAAACAACTAAATCTCCAGAGAATTGTGTATATGTAGGCTCCAATATGCAATGTTTAGAAAGAATGTGGGTTCTGTTCCCTTGAAGTACTTCTGTGAGTTTTATAGTCTTGGCTTGATCATGTTGGCCCAGAGCCAATTAAAGGAATTCATCACCAACTGTATATCTACAACCCAGGAGGGAGTGTCCAGGGCTTAGTACAGAAGTAGGATGGGTGGCTGCAGTGAAGAGGCCTTGGGCCATGAGAGCAATCCTGTGTCATCTCCGAGAGCCTTTCAGCTGCTGAATTGCTCAAGCCCCAGCCCTGACAGCTGCCCCTTTGCCATCGTCAGGGTGCATGGTGAGAGCAGAAGAGATGGGATGAAGAAAAACAACAAACCTCTTACATCTGCTGGTGCAATCCTGAAGCTGCAGTCAGAAGCACCTAGGAAACTACTGTCCTCACCTTCTTAAAAGCCTAAAGTGTCCTTCACAGGAAATCAAAGCTGCTTTCTTTTCGTAACTTGTTGTCAGTAATAGAAAGCCTAATATGAACATCTACATAAGTTGCGTGTTTTAAAAAAATATATTATTGTCCCACTTTCCCCTTGTGTCTCTTCCATTTTGTCCCCAGCGGATAACAGACTACGCCTCAGGTTCATCTCTTCAGAGAGGAATGTGGTAAGGCAAGAAACGGGAGACTGAAAGCTTTTCTGGCTTTAGCTTGTAGGTCTATGCCAATACTTTAGAAGAGGGTGTCATTGACTATGGACCCTGAGTAGTGGGACCATAGCCCTCGTCCCTACATGAATGCTGGAGCAATAGGGATGCTCCAGAGTTCAATATTCAGTACTGTTTAAGTCCAGAGAAGCAAGGTGGATGCAGTGGGAGGTAACCATACCCAGGCTCCCAGCGCTCCAAAATTCCCACCGGAGAATGTTGTACAAGCACCTGAGAGCTACTGGACTTCAAGGAGGTATCTTGGATATTGAGAAAATCAGAAGTGACCGTGTTAGCTAGGACATGATAGCCTCGTCCCTGTGTTTGGGAAGACTTAATACTCCTTGTTTGTGGCACTATTTTAGGAAGGCTGGAGGAATCCTTGACCATATGGTGGGATTGAGTTTTGGAGTTAAAAGTAGATTAATTTAAGATAAGTAATACAAAGCCACTTCTTACCTATCTGAGATTTAAATCATACGAAATCCATACTTTATATTTTCCAAGAGCTATGGTATTCATTTCTTCATTTGATCCTCTGTACAATACTATAATGGAGTTAAGTATTTATCATTTAGCATTAACAAAGCAAGCTATTTTCATTTTTATGATATTCTTCACATTACTTTCTGGGATTTGTTATTATTATAACCTCTATTTAATAAACATTTTAAAGGGTGTGTAAACACTAAGTTGATGGATTTGGCAAAGATCATTTGGGCTCTGCTTCCTATGCCAAAACAATTGATAATTGAGGTCCTCTCTTGGGTAATTTTATTTTCAAATCCTCTTCTTTTCTGAATCACCTGTATCACTCATGTGTTTTTAGTGTTCTGGAAGGAGCACTCACTTGGAAACTAGATTTGGAGATGAATCGTTACATAAGCACTTAGGATTTAGTTAGTTGCAGGTGCCAGGGAGAAATTGGTCATAGCTAGGAAGCTGGGAGATGAAGGCCAAAAGATATACAAGACAAAAGCCATAGCCATGCACTGCACGAAGAGGTCACTGGGACCACAAGCCTGGTAATTCTACGATTACTATAGTTACTTCTCTACAATTAGTAAATTACTCCTACAAAATTATGTAATTAATTCTACAAAAAGAGTCACAATATTGACATTATTTATAGACAAAGAATCTAGAATCCTGAGAAGCACAACTAGTATGGGAAGCTGTAGATAATAATTTGGATGTCCAGAGAATACACAAGGGGCCACAAAGTTAGTGGGAAATCTTGGTTAAATTAGTCTCATTAGTTAAGAATTCAAAGCTCCCAGAGGGAATCAAGGCACCAATAATGGCGGAGGAATCAATTAGTGATCAAAGTGCAAATGGCTGTGAATTCTGTCTTGGCTTGACCATGACGGCCCAGAGCTAGTTAAAGGAATTCATCACCAACTGTGTATCCACACAATCCGTAAGGGACTAACCAGCAGTTTGTTGAGAAATTGGATGGGATGGTGGCCGTCGAAGAGGCCCTGGTCCAGGAGAGCTAAGTGCCCTATCTTCCTGTGCCTTATCTTCCTTCAGTCCCGAGAGCAGAAATTATGAATGGGTGACACTCATGCCATTGTTCTTTCATTCGTATTTGTCAGCCGCCAGGCATCACCAGCAGATCAGAGCATCCTTTTTGTGTGAAGCCCAGAAGCAGCCGGAGAACCCTTCTCAGGCGTGCCCAAGAAACTAGAGCTAATTCACTGAAATTACAATTTGGGGTCTATAGAAAGAAAATGAGTTAGTATAGCCTATTGGAGAATGAGAACTGTGGTTCTATAGGGTACAGCAACTGTATTCCAGGTTTCCCAGAAGGGTCTTGATTTACGTCTCTTGTTGCAACATAATTGTTAATAGCCCAAATCACCCTTATAAGTTTCATAGTATGGACTATAATTTATATGCTCCCTGTATTGTGGAGGCAAACAGAGAGGCATTGAAGCTCAACTTTTGACTAACCATGTAATATTAAGGGTGTAAAATCTGTTAGTCAAGTAAGTGAAGAAAATAGACCACTGAATATTTGGTACCATGGGGTTTGCACAGGCTTCAGGCATACCCATCACACCTATAAGGAATCTGAGCCTCATTTTCCTTTCGAGAGGGACACTTACCTACATGAAAAACTAAAATGGAGGCAGTGACATAAATGTTACTCAATGGGTTTTGTGTCCTTTGGACCAGAGGCTCGGACATGTGGTAAAGAGTATTTCATCCCATATGTCTGAATAAATTTCAAGTGACAGTCCTGTTTGTTGATGTAGCCGTTCCCTGAACAAACAGCAAAAGAGTGACTGTGATAGAGGAGCAAGTCATTGACCTTCTACCTGTCAGATACTGTACCAGGAGGAGGAGGAAATACAGAGATGCCTAAGAAACTGTCGTCGCTCTGGAGAGGGTCCCTGTGCATTGGACAAAGCAAACACCTAACCGTTCCCTACAAACTCTACAGCAAGTGTAGGGGACATGTGCTGCCAGCCACAGTGTCCTGGTCCGAGGCGAACATTCCTAATGGATCATGGGACTCTTTCCCTCTCAGAACAGGCTCAACCTCAGAATCCTCCTCACAGGTGCTCCTGGCAGCCACAGGGGGAAATGGAGTTGATATTAGAACTGAAAACAACTTTCTGTCCGTCCCTGGCTTCCTATGTGTCAGATGCGGTACCAGGAGGTAGAGGACATACAGAGATGCCTAAGAAACTGTCGTCGCTCTGAAGAGGGTCCCTATGTATTGGAGAAAGCAAACACCTAACCATTCCCTTCAGGGGCAGAAGGACTCAGGGATGCTTATACTGTAGAAGACCAATCACACCATTGTCTACTGTGATGGACCTATACAAAAAAAGGCTAGAAGAAATATAGGTGAAACTCTAAAGCAGTGTAAGGAAATCTTTGCAGTGGAAAGATATTTAAATTGAAATTTGAAACATAAGTAGGAATAATCAGATTAAGAAGAAGTAAGGGAGTTCAAAGCGAAAAAAGAAACGCATGTGCAAAACCATTGTTGGACAGGGTGAGGGGGAGTAAAATGAGGTGGGGCATAAGGGTGGTGGGAGCGAGGGTGGTGTGCCGGTACTGAAGGGTTTGATTTCAGTGGGGCCGTATGAAATACAAGTTAGAACCACGTCTACATTGAAAACAACCCGCTGGGAATGAAAACAGCCACCAATTAATTGAAAGCTCTGCCTACACATGAAACTGTTTTTGATGGAATCTTTTTTTAAAAAATGAATTAAACAGTAAAGAATTTATTAAACGGGGTGGCCCCACCCACCCCATTTAGGCTTAATGTAGCCACAGGTTCAGATTCTTTCGTTCTTGTTCAGCCTTTTTGCTTTTCTCTTTAAATTCTCATCTTAAGAACAACTAGTAATGTCTTTTCTAACACATTAGTTAGGTTTTTATGTTTGTTGTTTTATGTTTTGTATCCCAAGGTCATTCCTCCTTAAGCTGCCATATCTGCATTGAAATTCTAAAACATATTTGCTGAGGACAAAGTGAAAAATGCTATGGCATTTTAGCATGTAGGAAGTTTAGTTCACGACTTCTAACCCTCAAATACTATCAGAGATGAAGCTTGTAAATTTTCTTACCCACAAACCCATAGGCTCACCAGATCAATCTTCAGAATATTTGTTTTATCAGTCTCCCTTCTTTGGAATCATTCTGTAATTGTGCCTGCCTTTCCTAGTATAATTTATTTAGCTTTGGCGACTGAACCTCCACTAACTTTAAGCCCTACTTTCCATAACGTGTATCTACCTTAAACAACTGTTTTGGGGTTCTAAGCTACCAATTCCTCTAGTCTACCACTAGAATTATCCAGAATCATCTTCTAGATTACCTGGAGAAGCTCCTTTTCATTTCCTTCCAATATCCCAAGTTCCATTCCAAGTACGATGGGGTTTCCTTTCTGTTACCAAGGCATTTTAAAAACATTTGTAGATCATTAATGTTCTGAGATAACTAGGCATATACCTCTGAGGAATTATTATTCTGGGTTCATATTTTGAATCTAGGTTTCCTTGAGGCAAAAAGAAATGGAATATATTTATACATGTGAGATAGTTTGTAAATGTAGTAGAGGTCGTTTTTCTCTAGATAAATATTAAAATAAATCAAGGGTATTTTTTGTTTGTTTTGTTTTCCATCCTTTTTAGGCAAAGTTTTTTTTTTCTTTTCCAGCTATAGTTCTCTGATGGTTATAAGTGATATGAAAACCTCAAAATATTTTGGGTTTGGTTCAGATAAGCATCTGTGACTTTGAATGTTATTCCAAACTCTTGAGTCCATAAATTAAAAATGTATGAGCAAATGGCTCATGCCAGATTTTTGCTCTCAGATACAATCAGAAACAGCAACAAAGCATGCAAATGACAAATGCAATATAAATTGTATCTGACCTACAGGCAATCTCAGGCGTATGAGCAGCTTCTTTTCCAAGAGTTTATTTTGAAGTTGCTTAGACTCCAGCGTCAGTTCCTAGTTGAAACATTGCTACACTGTGGCTCGGTACCTAGACCAGCCCATCAAAGCCTGACCTGGAGAGCTAAGGTTCCTAACTACCTTCAGTCATAGACTCTTAAGTTGGACGAATATAATAATGTAGTTATTTATTCAGCGCTATGTGTATTTGCTCATTTAGCAACAACTCAGACCCTGCTTTCGTTCAGAGTTTCTGAGGATGAAAGAGCCAACTCACCTGCACACAGCACTCAGCTTGTAGAGGAAGGATTTAAATCCAGGCTTTCTGGCTCCAGGGCTAATGTTCTCAGCCATTTCTTCCAGAAAGAACTAGGGAGAGCGGTGGCTCAGAAAGGGAGGGATGAGCAGAAGAAGCTGCTCAGATTAAATGTATAAGTGAGGGGAGAAGCTAATTAGAATGAGGCATTGAGAACAACCAGCCATGAGGAGGGGCTGGAATTTTACGTCCTATTCTTAATTCCTTTTTAATATCCCCTATTATTTTCATATTCATACCCTCACTCATTCTATCTGTCTTTTAGTTTTTCTTCTTACATGGCTTCAGATTCTACTATGAAAGGTGAATTGAGTGATAGAAAGAACAGGATTAGAGCTAGAGTGGATAAGAGTTACCCATGGTCCTCGTGTGCCCATGCATCAGAGGTTACTGGGGACGGATTTTTTGTTTGTTTGTTTTAAAACCAGGAAAGTCCCTGGAGAACCGGGACTAGGTTGGTCATCTTCGTGTGGGCATAACAGGAAGAAGGTTCGACAGAGAAACCAGGAGGAAGGCAAATAAGGACCCAAAAGAATTCCTCAGTGACCACGAGTAATCTTTGTGAGCTGAACTTCAAGCAGCTGGGTGAATTCTGAGCTTTCAAGGCCAAGTGCATTGAGAACGTTAAGTAAAAATTCCTGTTTGATCATTTTCCCCCAGTTCTTAAGTAATATTTAGACATATGAGATTTGGCCCCAACCTGGGTCACTAGGTTTTGAAAGAGTATAGGGCTCAGTGGGAAGCAGCTTTAATCTGATAAAAGCAACTGGTAAAACAACTTGGTTAAATGTATCCTTGTCCCTACAGGAAAGAAAGATTCAGATTACTCAACGGTATTTTATGTTTGTCTTATTTAGTGATTGAAAGAATAAATAACATTGCTATCAACTTAAATTTTATATGTAGATAATGAACAGTTGTTGTGATAATTATCCAATTATATCTTATTGAGAAACAGATTAAATGCCCTATAAAAATCTATGCTCTGGTTTACTCTGTAAGTAAGTACAGGTTTATTAACCATCACTTGAATTACTGCCCTTATCTTAAAATTATAATTCGTTAAGAGGTAAAAATACTACATTGGAAATATTAAGTTGGGAATATTATGGCATAGTATTGTAGTCTGTCTAGATAAAACTTTAAAAAGCAGTTAAATAGAAATTTGAAATTGCCATTATTCAGGATTTGTATAATTAAATTTGTCTGTTATGTATAGCAAGCCGAGTTTTCTACTAATTTCTTTCTTCTGGCACTAAGAAGAAAAAAAAAGAAGGAATGAAATAATAAATCCATATGATACCCTCAAGTTAAACCTTGGTTAATGTATTAGTCAATTCTTGGTGCACTAAGAAACATCTCTAAAATGTCAGTGGCTTATGACACAAACATTTAGTTTTTGTTTACAGTACCTGAGGACTAGGGATGACTTCAGCTCTGCTCAGCTCAATAAGACTCACCTGGACCTTGCTCCTCATAACTTATCCTTCTGGATCTAAACTGAAGAAGCAGCCCTTCTCTGGAACGTGCTATCTTCATGGCAGAGAGCTGAAACTCAAGTGTGAGCGGAGTTTGATGCAAACACTTCGTGCCATGTATTATATCACTTACACAACTCTTACTTCTCTTTCACTTGCATGTTACTACCACACCTACCACAATTTTGACACCCAGTGTGTGGGGGATTTTCACACATCAAGCCATTCTGGGGCACCAGTAGGGTGTCCTACAGTTTAACTGAACTCTGACACTATCTACTTGGAGGTAGCATCAGATCCCACAAATCAAGGCCTTCAATCTCACGAGCCTGCTCTGCCTCCCCTTCAGATGCCAATCACAAGTCCCAGTTGTTACCTGTTCTTCTGACCTATAAATCAGATGGTCCTGCTACCCCCTCTGGAGATTAAATTAATTTGCAGAGCAACTCAGGGAACTCAGGAAGCAGTTTATTTATGGTTTACCAGCTGATTATGCAAGAATATGATAAACCACAGGGATGAAAATCTAGACGGAAGAGATGTAAGGCAAGGTATGGGGTAAGGGGCACTGAGCTCTCCGTGCTCACCAGCCTGGAAACTCTCTTTACACGGTACTTTTGGAACGTTTAGGGAGGCTTCGTTATGCAGACGTGATCAAGCACTAACTCCATCTCCAGACTGTCTTCTCTCTCAGGAGGATGGGGAGTAGAGGTGAAAGTTCCAAGCTCCTAGTCATGGCTCGGCCTTTCTGGTGACGAACCCCCATCCAGGAGCTATTTGGGAGCCCACCAAGAGTCACCTCATTAGGACAAAAGACACTCCTATCACCCAGGAAATAATAAGGGGTTTACCTTTATGTCAGGAACCCAAGATATATACCAAATGTTGAAATAAAAGATGCTCTTACATGTGCTCTTATCACTTAGGAAATTATCAGAGTTTTAGGAGGTGAGTGCCAGGAGCTCAGGGAAGGCCAAGGTCATATTTATTTTCTATTATTTGACAGTCCACTGCCGACTTCAGCAGCTTTGAGGACATGGACAGCATCACAACTCAAATCCTGGCCACGCTACGCTCAGCCTTTCTGCCCCAGGCCTTTCTCCATGGCCTCGGTAGGCAGTTCAGCCTGCACGCGGTCCTCGATGGGCATTCCTCTAACCTGCTACTTCAGTTTCAGCCTCCGGGGGGCTATTCTAACACTCCGGAGGCTTCTAGATGGCGTGGTATGTGATATAACCAGTGACTCCTGTTTGCACAGCTCGCTCCTGTATCCCTTTTGCGGTGACGTGGACTGGCTTTCACTGCACTAATTTGTGTGTAATTCCAACCCAGAGATCAAATACTCCGTAAGCCTCCTTTCTGATAGTGGTGCCAGCTGAGAAACTGCAGCCGGGTTAGGCAAACCCACTAGAATGGGTGTCTATTCCTAGAGTAACAGACCAGGGTCTCTTCTAGGAAAGAAGGGGCTCAATCTAGTCAAGTTTCAACCACATGGGCAGCTGACCTACTCAAGAGATAATGCAATGCAAGGACTCAGTGTTGATGTCCATTGCTGGCAGCTTGGATTCTACTACAGGTGGCAGTAGTTAGAATGGCCTTGATAAGTGGGGACCTATACTGTGGAGTCCAGGCTTGGGATCCATAACAGCCACTGTGGCCGATCTCTTGATGTGTCCACTGTGCCTGGTTTGGAGTGACCAGTGATGAAGACTGGCTAATATCAACTGACTGAAATATTTTGTTTTTAGAACTTGGTCATCCAGTGTCTCTTCTGTGGTGAATGTTCTCTAATAGAAATTAATACGTGGTAATATAAATTTTACACTTTTTGCCTGCTCCCATATATCCACTAACATCTTTCCATGCCCCTTTCCCATGTCTGACGTCATTTTACCTATTCTTCTCATTCTTTTTGATCTAGATTACCAAGCAGTTGGCCAGGTTATGGGCCCCTTTCCATGAACCTATATTGTCTTCTGACCTCAAGCCCCTTCTCATTTCTCACAAAGTGGATAACCAACTGCACCATTTGAAGTTCTTCTTATTGCAAAAATTTCATGAGATCAGTTTATTTTAAGTCCATTCTTGATTGTGATTATAATGTAGCCACCATCTATTTTCAGCTTATACTCATACACCAAGCTGAAACATCTATAAATAAAGTTCAGACTTTTTCTTCTACTTTAATGGGTCGTATGGGACCCCTGCCCATGAGCATAGGTGCCCTGGGAGGAAGAGACACATGTTCCACCTGAGTGGGAAACATGGGGACCTGGATTTCCTATACATGCAGCGGACTCACACTTTCTGTACCTTATTGGCTATATCAACATGTGTTATTTCCATTTTATGATAGGCTGCTGTCGGGTCCCTTCAGTTGAGAAGTGCGGGGTGCATGGTTACTTGTTTTACTTGATGATCAAATACTCCATCTCTTCAAGTGCCCAAGAGCTTGCCAGGAGTTGTTTCTTAAAATATTTATGAATCTCCATTTTAAACAGTATGACCTTGATACAAAACCCCAGAAGCCGATGATGGGATTCTCTCACTGGCTCTTGCTTGGTATACACTTCAAATGGAGCCTTTTCCCATAAAGGTTCCCACAGTCCGCTGCATCACACAGCCCCGGCAGCAGGACTGCTTGCCCTACAGCCTGGACAGGCTACGGGCCTTTTCCGACTTTGAGCCCCACCCAACCCTGGCAGGATTTTGTGTTACACAGTATATGAGCCAGATACTAGTCTTAGGTATGGAATGGATTGTCTACAGAGCTTGAAGAGGCCTTTTGACTTTCATGCTTCCTTTTTTGTAGTAGGGATAAAAAAAAATACATAAATTTGTCTTTTGCTTTCAAGGGGATACTCCCGTACATTTTGGACACAAGACACCTAAAATCTCAATGAAAATGGCAGGTCCCTGACGCATTGTAGATTTTATCTCACTTTGGAGCCTGTACTTCTTACCGAGGCTTTGAGCTTGTTAACCACTTTTTTCTTAGTTTGCCATGATCCACTTGAGTGTAATGGAACAACGTGATATTCTGTGAGATATCTTGATGGTTCTCTTTCCTTTAGACTATACTATGACAGGGGACAGGAGAGTTAATGTGGAGAAAAAAATGTAACTGTATATTGTTGAGCACTTCACGTGAATGCAAACTGTTTCTAATCTTCTTTCTTCTAGGGGTGTAGAGGACTGTCTGTGGATGAAGCCCTCTTCATTGTCCCTCGAACCTTGCAGCCCCCCTGGTTCCAGCAGTTCAGCATTGCTACGTGGGATCAGTTCCTTCAGACTTCCCATTATCCCCATTTCTGTTAACAAGCTAAGCTATGTGACTGACAATCTTTCCTGCTGTTAGCCCGATGTTCAGAAAAACGCCATGACTGAGTACAGTAGTGGTCCTGGTGACCATCTCACCAACAGAGTCCTCATGGCTTTAGCGAATTATGTGTCTTATGGGATCTGCCATGGAAAGCATTACTCTGATGGGTTTTCTGGAATGATGTAATGAATAAGGTGAAGAGGAAATTCAGGATCTGACATTTAGGGGCCAAGGAACTGCAAAGATGGCTGAATACTCAGTCAAGGAGTGTTCTCATGCTAATCGACATAATGTCCATTCCAGCACACCCACTTCCTGGAGTCTTGCACTCTAGTACACCTTCACCCTCTCTTATGGTAATTCAGGCATTCCAACTTTACCAAGACTTTCTTCAGGTTTTTTAGACCCTTTTCAGCAGCTAATTTTCCCCATGCCCCGGGGTCTTTACCAGGGCATTATATCCCATATTTTAAGAGAATGCTCCCAAGTCAATAAACTCTTGCTTTTCCAGTCATAAATTCCTCCTGTTGACCAAGTACTTTGAACATTCAATCCCGAAGATTCTCTCCTGATTTCTGATAGCATGTGCTAACTCTTGGAGCTTCATGGGGGTGACAATCTCCTGTCTTATTTATCAGTCTCAGTACATTTCTATCCCACAACTGGGCTATCCTAGAATTTAACTGTACTTTTTCAGCCTAGAAAACAGGAGAGAAGGTTGGGTCAACTCCTGAAGAGTGTACCTCTACCGTAGGTGAGACCAGCCTTTGAGGGATCACGCTGCATAAGAAAATCGCTAGATCTTAATGGAGAAGAGTGGGCCCACTCTGCAGGATCTCATATCGTAAATCTTCAGGAAAGTTCACCCAAATGTCCTCGTCCTATATTTTCATGCCCCAACTTTTCCTAAGCAGGGCTCTGACCTTAGCATAATACACCTCAAGTGAGCATTCAATCATCTTTGCAATTCAGTGGCCCTAAATATCAGATCATGGATTTGCTCTCCAGCTATGTTCATTTCCCCTTTGCAAAAGACAAAGAACTCTTTATAAGCTACCCAGGACAACTTCTTGCTTTCACACTTATATCTGAGCTATCTGTTTACAACATTCAGTTTCTCATTATTTCTTTTTAGGTTTACAGTGCAGCTTACTAATAATCAGCCAATTCCATTGCCTTTCTATGGGTTCTTTGCCCCATATTTTTCAAACACCTAAATAATCCCCAGTTAGGGAATTCACACTTAGCAAGACATCCTCCAACATTACCACTGGTGATGTTTTTATTAATTGGATGGCTGTTTTATGCCAGAAACAGTCTATGAACCACATACCCCTTGGGAAGGGATTCACATTTTTTGTTATGTGGCAAATGATCAAGTTGCAAAACTTCATTATATTTCCTGATATCACAGACCACTTCCAGTATCAATTGTGACAGTTGGTTCTTCTTGGAAACAGAAGCCAAGATTGAGTTAAAATTGCAAAAAATATGCTGAGGAAAAGTATTTGTGAAAAAATAAAACAAACAAACAAACAAAAACAAACAAACAAAGGGGACAGACAGGAACATCCAAGGAAAGACTTCAGAATGTGATAGAGGTCAGAGATCTGTGAAAGGAGAGAAGGAAGGCTCAGGGATTGGGTAGAATGAGCCTCACACAGCAGTGCAGCTTTTAGGAAAATCTCAGCTCACTTGATGGGAGCTCCTTTGGAAAGACTGCTTTTGGAGGAGTCCCATGATGCCTCAGAATTAAGGCCCTCCTACCACTCATTGTCCGAGCAGAGTCCAGGAAAAAGGAGGCCTGGACTCAAAGCTGAGGCATAGCTGGCTGTGATCAAACTGTACTTCTTTTGATAAGGCTTAAAAAAAAATTTATTTTTAATCCTCACCCAAGGACATTTTTCATTGTTTGTTTGTTTATTTATTTATTTTGAGAGAGGGAGAGAGGGAGGGAGAGAACTTTGATATGAGGGAGAAACATTGATTGATTTGGTTGCCTACTTGCAGGCTTCCCGACCAGAGACCACACCTGCAGCCTGGGTATGTACCTGACCGGAACTGAACCGCAGCCTTTCGGTGTGTGGGACAATGCTCCGAACAACTGAGCCACGCTGGCCACGGTGACAGAGTTTTTCATGAAAGGAGACCTGAGTAGCAAACGTCCATGGCTGGCTAAAGACTTCTGAGTAATTCAGAGTCATTGCAACAATTTATTCAACAGCTAAAACTTTTTGTCACAACTCAAAATAATAAACACTAAAAAATATGAAATTAAAGAAAACCACCAATACTGTTTTATAATAATCTTCTTTAACAATTTGCTATTTTTCTCACTCTTCCTCTACTTTTATTAACTCTCAATATCTTTCTAGTTTTATTCTGTCTTATCAAAAACATGCCTTCTAACTTTATATTCCTTGAAATAAAACTTATTATATTTCCCTTCTTTGCATATTGTTTTGTGTAAATATGTTTTTATCTTTTTAGTGAGAGAAGCCTAATAACCAGAATAAAAAAAAGCTTACCCATTCATATATATATATGTATATATATATACACCTGTAACCTCTGTAAGATATTGAATTATGAGAAATAAAAGATATGTACTGTTTGTATCTTCAAGAAGCTCACGGTTAACTAATTAAAGGGCAGAATTAGGTTGTCTTTTCTCACTCTTCTTCCCTTCCGTCTCCTGCTACCACAAAAATAACACTACCCTTTGTGGAAGATAAAGACAGCATCCTCTTTCCAGTTCCTGCTAGTTTCTGCTAAGAGAGATTAATTTGCCAGGATGTGAGTATGTTGATCTTCATGAAAGCCAGTCTCTTGCCTAATTAGGAACAGTTTTCTTATCCGTAATACTAGCTGGCTTCCTGCTTCTCCCTAATGATAAATAATTTCATGTTGGGTGAAATAATTGTTCATTCAATTGTTACTAGTGCAAGTATTCCAATCAGGAAAAATAGAACATAATAAAGAGCTTATCTTTTCTAAAGCCGAAACCGTAAAACCTACCTCAAAATATAGATCTCAATAACCACATCATAACATTTTAAAACACATTTAATCAGAATTTCTTAAAGATTTTCAAAGTGATTTCAAGCATGCATTTTTCCAAGTGAACCCTAGAAAATTACTTCTGGGTAGACAATACTGACTTTCTTTTTAGGGGCCTGGCTTGCTTCCTAACAAAATGATATTCTTATACAAACATGCAATGGCACCAAATCATAATATTAATGTATTTTTATGATCATATATTTATTTAATTCTTTAGTATTATATGCCAATCATTAGGCTAAATACTCAGAAATTTACACATGAGAAATATTAACTGGATGTATGACTCTGAAATATGCAATAGATACCACTTATTCAATCCTTTAAAAAAATGCAAAACTATGTTTAGAATAAAAATGAACAGTTAAGTTTGTACTAAGCAGGTGGCTATTATATATTGCTGTTTGTGGAAAATGCAAAAGCCAGAGATCATACCCTTCAGATGAGGACATGTTCATTCACTTTGTTTTATGAGTTCAACTTTGCACCTTTGCTTCACCTGTCTTACGTAGAACTACTCAGTGGGTACAACCTCTTCTCATTTTTCTTGCCTACTCCAAACCTGTCTCTTCTAAAATGGAACATGACTAATGTGCTTTAGTTGGGTGCAGTTGCTTTCGTCCTCCTAAATTGACTGTTGCCTTAGAACACTGTGCAGTAAAAGGCTATTCACAGCGAAGTGTCCTCCCTTTGAAAGGTGATATAAACTTCTTACATTAAACTCCTGAGGTAATCAACAGAGTCAGAAGAGATTCCACCAGAGTCTCTTCCCTTTATGTATATGCTATTCTTTGTCCGACCTCTTATACAACCAAAGCTAGAAATGGCACAAGGCTTAGGTCAAATAATGACTAGAAACAGTGAGCAAAAGGAACGGCATTAACATCTGTTTGGAACGGTAGCATCTTGAGAATAAAGGAGTTTTAAACGTGGTGAGGTGATATATTGCAGAGGTTAAGATGGAGGACTTTTGGGGTATTGGACATATTGACTATGAGGCTTTCTATAGTTTCCAATCTACTTATAAAGTAGCAGTAATACCTTCATTATGGGTTGTTTTAAAGAGCAAATTAAATTATAAGCACTGACATACAGCTTTGCACAGAGTAAGTACTCAGTAAATTATTATTAATCATCAGTATAACATAATAGCTCCAGAATATTATATTTATTAATGTAAAAATATTTTGCAAAAAGTGAATCCTTGCTTTTAATATTCTACCAAAATATACCAAATTCTAGGAAAGTTATTAAAAATGGATTGGAGCAGGTGTTCAATTACTACAAATATGCTAAAAGAAATATGTTCGAATCCTAGGGCCTGTTTGGTAATTTAAATAGAATAATAATTTAATAACATTAAGATCAACCAAATGAAATAAAACCATTTCTAAATTATTATATAGAGGTAAAAGAAATGAGGAAAAAAGTCCCCTGAAGTCATGGAAATATCTGAATATCTTTTTATCTCCTAATTTTCCTGTCTGGAGATATATATGAAAAGCTTTCACAACTTGAAATTTATGGCACACATACTTTGTCTAAAATATTTCAGAGTAAACACCATTTAAAAGATTCACGAAGGGTTTATGAATGAACTAGTCTACTCACTTGCTACCCAGGTTACTGAGGTCTGGGACCTGTCTTTGGCCAGAAGAGCTTTGGCTGAGACTTGAGTCTTATTCACTGGATACAAAGCTTGTGTCTCTGGAGAAATGGATGAACTTTCAGCATATCTGGATCACTTGCGGGGTCAGTCTCAATTTTTATGATGTGACCTAATGTTTATGCTGGTTTCTGTGGGCTTTAAGGTCTAGCAACCCAGTCTGATTTGGAGTAAGAAGAAGCCTAGGCACGGAAGCCTTATTCTCGCAATCTGAAATGCTGACTACACATTGTAAACTCAGAGCTCACACCATGTCTGTGCTATTTGTGATGTATAACTATCTGCTAATGACAAGCACAGGGCAGGCTTTAAGTCAATAAATTAGCTTTTCGCCTGTTTCTCTTGTTGGATTAGATGACTAATCAAATAATTAAGATTTCAAATCAGTTGGATGTTTTTGGCCCTTTTGCTTCTTCTGGTGTGGTTTAGTCCATTATGGAACCCACTTCACAGGTTTATCTTCAGATGTGGCCACGGGCCCATTCCCTAAGCCCTGGGCTACATGATGCTTCTTCCATGATTAATGATTCCAGTGTATAATCTGACCATTTCTATTTGAGGTTAACAGCTCCACATAATTTCTTGACTCCTCTTATAACTTGTTATTCTGGAAGCATTCCACTTTATTCCATCCCCTCCACCTCTACCATGGGAAAGGCTTTTGCAGTTTTACAACTAAGGAACATTATAAACAAACTGCAAAAGCAGCAGAGAAAATTTATTTCTTCCCAGAACAAATATTAAATCAATCTTTATGTTTAGCTAAACCAAATAATTTCTGACTTTGCTTTTTGCCACCATAAACATAAAATGCATGAGTAAAGATAACTAAAGAGGGTAGCAGAAAGGGCTGTTGTATTAATTTAACATGGGCTCATAGTTTGATTAATTCTGGCTTCAACTCAGAGAGAAGATGCAATTTATTGCTATATTAGATGATGGTAACTCAGTAAGAATTATGGGTCTTACTATCTAACTTTACTATTATTTTTATCATCATCATCATCATCATTATTATTTTCCTCTTCTGCTTATTTGTCTAGTGTATATCTTATTTGTAGAAAACTCTGTTCAAACCTTTTGATTATTTATTTTTATTGTGTTTTTTATTTTGTTTTCTGATAATTGAATTTTAGAAGTGTTCTTTGTGTGTTATGGATACGAGTCCTTTATCAGGTGTGTGATTTGCAAGTATTCCTTCTTTGTCTGTGGCTTGTCCTTCTCATTCTCCCAAGAGAAGACAAGATCATGAACCTGAATGACTCTGGTATCCTTTTTGCAGAGAAAAGTCTATGACTTTCATAAATCAAAATTTGTTTGCTTATTTTTTAATTTAGATAAAGCCATATATGTGTACACATATATAGACATACAAACACATCTATACACACATATATGCATACATATGTGCATAAATATAGATACATATATGTGTGTATATATATGAGGGAGGACCCCCCCCAAAACTAGAATTATTTTCTGGAGGGCGGGCTCCTTGTAGTACAGGCTTCCCCCACTAGGTGAGTGTTCTAGGAACCCATCTGTATCCGTGTACCAGCTGGCATTGTTGTGAGAGGCTGCATTTGGCTTCAGTGAATTTTTTTTCAAGACTCTTTCAACATGTTTCCCCATTTCATGATGGTTGATTTATGAGTGCACCTGCACACGCCATGCTGAGTGTTCTGCAGTTTTTGACCAAAAACAGCATGATCCCCATGCCTCACCTTCCGTATTCACTCTATCTCACCCCAATGATTTTTTTTTGTTTGTTTGTTTCTCCAGATGAGAGAGTCCTCAAAGGGAAACATTTTGCCGATGTGGAAGAGGTGAAACAAAAAAATGGAAGAAGCACTAAAAGACATTAAAATCAACAATTTCAAAAACTTTTCTGAGCAGTGGAAAAAAAATGTCTTGATAGGCATATTGCATCAAATGAAGAGTACTTTGAAGGTGATTGAAGTTTAAACATGTAAGAATAAATACACAATCTTTTATAAATAAATTCCATTTTGGGGAGGATCTCCCATATATATATTTAATTAATCATGATTTTCTCATGGTATCTAAGGTATCTTTGCCTAAAAGAACTTTCATAGTTTTATATTTTACACTTAGGTCTATAATCCATTTTGTGTTAATTTTTGTATATGTTTCAAGTTATGGATGGACAATGTTCTTTTTTGCATATGGATATCTATTGTTCTAGCATTATTTGTTGAAAAATTATTCTTTCTCCATTAAATTGCTTTTGGACTTTGGTCAAAAATCAACTGAAGATGTATGAGTGGGTCCATTTCTAAAATCTATTCTATTGTATTGATCTATGTGTCTAATTTTCTGCAGACCCCACACTGCCTTGATGCTGTAGATTTATAATGTCTTAAAGGCAGAAATGTAAATTCTCTTAGCTTATTACTCTTTCAAAAATAATTTTTTTAAACCTATTCTTGATATTTTTTTCATTCTTATATGAATTTCAGAATTATAGTAATGCTGGTCTCACAGAATGTGTTAGGAAGTATTTCTTCCTCTTCAGTTGTCCTGAAGTGTTTTGTAGTGTTAGTATTATCATTTCTTTCATAAATTTTTGGTAGAATTCATAAGTAAAACTGCCTGGGCATGGAGTTCATTTGGACTTTGAGGATGCTTGATCAAGGAGGGCAAGAATTCACTGACTTGGAGATACTCTCTGAAGATAAGAGATAGATACTTATTATTATAAGTATTGATTTACCTTTTGAGTTTTAGTCAGATCAGCTGTCCAGAGTTTATAAACCCTGGTCCACAAGCATTAATTCCTAAAGAATAAAACATCTGACCAATGGGCCCACTTCCCAGAAAAGAAGGTACAGCAATGGGCTATATCATATAAAAGATAATCCAAAAGAAACTGACTCATAAAAAGATGGAACATGCTTCTAAAGACACGACTAAAGCATTAGATCAGAGAAAAAAATTGGAAAGGATAGTGTGACATCTTTTATTATGCAGTATTGACATTAAATCAGATGTCTCTATGTTGCTGCATCCAAAATAGGAAGAACATATGGGATCTTAAATCCAAGGTATGGAAACAAGGTGGCCCCACTTATGATCACAGTTGAGGAAGAGAATACTATCACCTTATGGGTAGAGGCCAGTGATGCTAACATTCTACAAGGCACAGGACAAACCTCCTACCACAAAGTTTTATCCAGCCCCAAAATCAACAGTGCTGAAGAAACTTTGCCTTAGAGTATATACATTTACCGGGGAACAGCAAGAGAACTACTATATTATCAGGGCACTTAGGACCCCTTGTCTCAAGAAAAAGAGTTACCACCATGCAGGAGTAATTAAACCTCACTGGCAGAAGGAGGTAGGGCTGCTTTTACATAATGGGATGGGGAGAAATATGTGAGGAACTTGAGACCCTTCTCACACTCCCCATCCCTTACTTATGAATGAACACGAGCAACCACTCCTGTTAAGAAAGGAATGATTGCCAAGGGCTCAGAGACATCAGGAATGAAGGTTAAGTCAAACCAACCAGGTAAGCCAGCTCGAATCGCTATCACTAAAGTGATAGCTTAGGGTGAGAAAAATGCAGAATTAATAGTGAGGAAGAGACTGGATGAGCAACAGTTTCTGCTACAGTAAGGCTTAGGGGGAAGTTAGAGTTTTTCCCATTAACCTCCTTCTATATCTTCCCTCAGCGAAAGAGGCCCATGGGCACCACTGAATAGATTCTCCCTAACACACAGGGGTAGTTGGCACAAGGTAGGGACAGTGAT
This sequence comes from Mormoops blainvillei, assembly GCA_004026545.1. Classification (NCBI taxonomy): domain Eukaryota; kingdom Metazoa; phylum Chordata; class Mammalia; order Chiroptera; family Mormoopidae; genus Mormoops; species Mormoops blainvillei. Next base: position 140,052 of record PVJD01001089.1, on the reverse strand, counting down.
AGCTATGAGGTGCTCAGGTCAGATGCCCCTTCACGAAAAAACTTGCCACAAGTTCTGCAGCTAGCTAACTGCCTCTGGCTGCCATGTTGGTAAGATCAGCTTCAACTTCTAATTGCTGATTTTGCTTTCTTTATACTGAATATGAAGTGCCATACGTGCATATAAAGTTGGAAAAACAGACCGATTTATTATTAACATGAATTATAATATATAATTCGTAGTGGCTTGTCAGATGTCTATGATCGCCGTTAGCATTCAGCTTCCTTGTTAACATTTTCCCCCCTCCAAGAAAGAGCTATTAATTTGCATTTCAATTTATATCTCTTTTTGTACACTATGCAATGGGAAGGAAATGCATATTTAATTGTAACTTACCTGCAGAACTTGGCTGGTTAACAAGGGAGATGAAACTAGTAAAATAATCTTATTTCAGGGGATATATTCTCTGCATTTTGTTCACAGTCCCCATAGGCCTGACATATTTTGTCTCTTTTCATAATGACTCTTTATTACACTTCTGTTTAATCCTGATCAATGACCATTTCCTAGTTTCTTTTTTTTTTTTATCATGTGTCATCTTAGCAAACTTGATTTATAATTCACTTTATGTGTTTGGATACACAGGGTGGGGCAAAAGTGGGTTTACAGTTGTGAGTATGCAAAACAATTTATTGCTATATTATTTATTAATTATTGTATTACTTTCCACGTGAAAAAATTTGGAATGTCCCCTTCCCACATGATTTCTTGCTTTCATTTACAAAATTTTGCTGGTATTTCAGTACATCTGTTTGAAGAATAATGTTCTCTTTCGATAATTTTTAAAATTTTACTTATCTTTCTCCCTTTGGCCCTTCTCCTTCCCTCCCTCCCTTACGATATTCATTCGGCTTCTGCCTAAAATGCTTACATTCTATTTTTCTTGCCATGTAGGTCAGTGGAGCCTTATGGCTATTAGTCTCAGGGCTTTGATTATTTGCTTGCTCAGGTACATTTGTATAATTAAATGGTTTTTGAAAAAATTTCTTTTTTTAGTAATTAAAAGTAAAACCTTAAGAAGAAGTGGAACTGCAGTATGAATAAAAACAGCATCATTCCCCATTGATTATGAAAGGACTAAATAGTAATGCAAAAAGAGGCATGAAAAGGAAAAAAAATTATAATGGGCATAGATACATCCAAACTGAAGAAGACTAGGATACATTAGCTTTGGAAAGTGATTTAACACAGTTGACACTGCATTAAAAAAATAGTTCCAGTGAGTGTTCTAGTGAATATGTGAATAAATAAACACTTGCACTTTATAAGATAGAGTGATTCAATATTAACAAAGCTGCCACAGATTAATAAACCATTACAAATGTTGCAGGTAAAGTTAATCAGTAACAAGTTAAATTTTTGGCCTGAGTAATATTGTGTATTTTAATACTTTTTGGGGTTTTTAAAAAATATGTAATTAACCAGATTAGAAACTTAACATATCAAAAGCCTTTTTTAAAAAAAATAAAAAGGAAACAACCTTGAGGATGAGAATTAACACAAGTATAATTCACCACTGTCTGATTTGAGAATTGAACACACCTACATCCACGTAACTCAATTATTAGGACTGAGAACTAAGCACACCTGTGTCAGCATGACTCAGGTGTTTGTTCCAGGAAAATTCTCCCTCAGGAAGATAAAAACCTAACCAATAAATAAGTTCACTCTTGGCATCAGGAAATCTGTACAAACCAATGTGGGCAAATAGTTTGTTCCTCTAAGCCAACAGCTATCCTGCCAGGGCAATAAATTACTCACCTGGCCAACAGCTCACTTATTGAACAATGCTTTACTTACTGGGACGGCTTCCCCTCACCTCAGGAGAACCACAGAATCTGTCTCAAACTATCCAATCCCAATGAGTTCCACATCTTGAAAGATCAACCTTAAACCAATTGTGACCAGATCACAAGCCTGACAGATGCCCCGCTGTGGCCTGCTCTTCAGAGGCAGCCTTAGCTATGCTTGATTGACACGTTTTCTGTGCTTTCAGGGGGTAGTTGATGGCAATAGCCACAGCACGTCCAGTAGTCCCTCACTGCCGCCCGCACCATTCACTCGCCACTGTCAGCTCCATCAGACTCTACGTAGATTCCATCTGGACTAGTATAAAAAATTAAACACACATTGAAATTAAGAAAAGAAAAATTCTCCTCTATGAAACTTTTCTCATTCTTCTGAAGGAGGCTTATTTGCTCAAGCAGGTGCTTAAAGTACAAACCTTGTTAATTCTGCACTTAGACGAATACATTTGGATGCAAACAAAATGTGGGTAATAATATATGGACTCCGTGACCTTGGGCAAAGCATCTAATCTTTCTAAGTCTCATCTACCTCAACTGTAAATTGATGATAATATAAAAATAAAAATTGCCAATACATACTTATCACTTACTACAACTGGTGTGAAAACTGAGCTCAACATACTTTCCTGAGTTTGTGCTAAACAACACTAGGACCAGGAAAAATAATAGCTACATGGCCCAGGTAATAATTCTTCCTGAAAGATATGCCGACTAAAACAATTCATTTAACAAGACTAACTGCTTTTGCATCAATATTTGTACCGAGCTCCTTGTCTCATTGCACCCAACAATTCATAACTCTCAAGCCATAATCTGCTAAATTCCAGTCAGTCACCTGCTTTGGAAAACTCCCCCCAAAATTATAAGTCCAGTTTCTAATACCATATATATGTATACATGTATGTATACATATATATGTATGTATACATATATATGTATGGTATTTTATGTATTTTTACATGTCATATATATGTTTATTTTTTCTCCTGACTTCCATTTCTTGAGACTGTCCTCAGACTATAGAATGATATTCCCCTTCTTTGCACTACGTTTAATAAATTCAGTTGTACTGGTTCAACTGGCATTTAGAGGGGGTTCCTTTTGGGGTTATCAGATGGCACAGGTCTTCTCCTATGTATCATACGTGTAATAATTTTTTAATCCTCAAAACAGCCATATGAGGTAGGTAATATTATCCACATTTTGCAGAAGAAGAAACTGATATATCTAGAATTTAAATAAGTTAGAGAACTGCTTTTATGAAAATTAAATATAATAATGCAGGAAAAAAAGTAGGTTAGGTTTATAAAATCTGACTGTTTTCTGTTATATTAATAATACAAGCATAAAAAGAATCATTTCACTAAAGAGATCACTACCATAGTGCTGGGAGAATGGTATACATTTTTCAATTCCCAAAATATTTGACCACCAAGAAGCTAGAAGTTGGGTAATTTTCAGTAAAAGCTCATTTCTTACTGTTATATAAAGATAACATGTTTAAAATTAAATTTAATTTTTTATTGAATTTATTGAGGTGACATTGATTAATAAAATTATATAGGCTTTGGGTGTACAATTCTGGAACACATCATCTGTATATTATATTGTATGTTGACCACCCCAAGCCAAGTCTTCCTCTATCACCACTTATCCCCGCTAAACCCTCTTTTATCTCTCTTTTTCTTTGTGCAACCCTGAAAGCTTCCATAGAGGATCTCTTCCTCACTGTCTCTCACTCATGTTTGAGAATTCTGAAAGGTGCTCGTTCATAGATGTGTCATCGCTTCTCTGTTTTCACACCTATCTTTGCAGGGTTGTCATGACATTTAATATTGCACTTTTGGTGGCTTCTGTGACAAATAAAGACATTATAAGTGAACCCTGGCTTGGCAACAACTCAGCTGCTATACTGTGCAAGATCTGAAAGTCTGGATGGTACAATGCCGGCGTCGCCTGGCTGTCCTTTAGAGAAGGGGGTCTCTGTATGAGCTCAGACAACAATTTCACTAGGGATAAATGAACTATTTTGTCAAATTCAGCACCCAATCCAGTTTCATTATTTTAGAATTTTAAAAAAACTGTTTGGTGATGATAAGCTTTGTTTACACTTGGCAAAGTGTTGCTTCCTTTTCTGAGAGGGAATAAAGACAAAAAAAAGCTCATAAAAATTTCAAAAAGCTTTTGACTTCAAATAGTTCTTGCAAAACTGCATTTGGATAAGTAAAGTGTGGAGGAATCAAAACCATATGGATTATGCTTTTTAAAAAATAAACACTGATTCAAGCATTGAAGAAAAATTCTTAGAAAAGTGGGCTTTAGTCTTCACAGACTCCAAATAGTCAAAAACAACGCTAAGAAATTTGATAAACCCAAAGCACAGCTGGGTTTACCCATTCTTAATTATAGTGTTTTCATTGTATATCATGTAAAAATAAACAGTCACAGGAGTGGTCTACATTCAGTTACTTTAGAAGAGGGTAAGAATTTTTTATACATCTCTATGGTAACCTTTGCCCAAATCCTGAATTTGATGTAAATCACATTATAGGATTTGAAAGATTAAAATGTTTAACACTTGTCACTCATCATATTTTATTTAAAAATGTCCAGTCTTTGTCCCCAATCTAAATTAGCAAAGTGTTCAGAATTCTATACATGATTCTTACAGGTAACTTAACTTTGATGTAAATCTATATATCTAAATATTTAGTCATCAAAAAATGAGAACTTGTTACTATAATTAAACGACATTTCTGGATTGGGATTAATGCTTATCACAAATAATCAAAATCAAGTTTTCATAACCACAGTCTTAATTCAAATTAAATGAATACAACTAACCATTAATTCATTCTCCACCATGTTGCAGGAACTTTGCTAGGCCCTAAAGGTTCAAAAGCAAGAAAACATGGTCCGTTGGAGAGAAAAAACCCGAAATGCAGTTAGGACACTTATTAGAATACAATGTAATATTTGTTTTAACACATGGAAATGTCAATCATTATGACTCCAAAGGAGAGAAGAGCAGTTTCCTGGAGGAGAGAGTTAAGCCCTTTTAGTTGAAGGGACATTTGAATTAGACCATAACAGCTCAATAGGAGTTTGTTTAATGAAAAAAAAAAAAAAAGAAAGTAAAGCATTCTATGTAAAGGGAACTACATGTGCAAAAATTGGGATAATTTGGGAGAATCTGAAACATCCATGTGTGCCTGGAGTGTAAGGTGGGTGGGAAATGACCAGAGATAAGGCTAGGATGTAGGGCCAAGCCACATAGAAAGTAACTTGGTAGGCCATGCTACAGAGTCTGGAGTTAATGCATAACCATGCATAGTTTTTAAGATCCATATAAGATGCAGTGAAAAAAAAGCTTTTGACAGTTGGGTAATTTTCAGGTGTATGGCGGGGACAGTGTGGGGAGGAGAAGGAGGAAGTTAGGGGAGGGTCAAAATGTAAAGAAGCTTGTCAGGATTCTCCAAAAATGCATACTGGCTACTTTAATATAACTAGTTTTGGCAAATGTAGCCACCATATTGTCACTTCAAGTAGGTTATATGAGGAGGTACTTCACCTGGCCTAACTACTATAGTATTTCCAGACCTTAGCACAATCTTGACACAAAGGAAGTGAGAAATAAAAACTTATTCTATGAATGAGTGGCAAATAGAAATGTTGTATTGATATGAACCAGTGCAATAGTAAGTCAGATGTAGAAAAACTAGAGTAGAAGTGATAGGGAGGAAAACAAATCTGAAAGAACACCTCAGAATTCCTATCTCATTTACTCAAACTTGGGAGGGGAAGGAGGTCTTTCCTCATGGCAGGGCCAGAGGTCGTGGGGGTCACCTCTTAATCCTCCCGCCTCCTAGGCCACCTGATCCAGTTTCTGTCTGTTCCTTATATGCCATGGCCCCTACCTTCAAAACTGTCCTCCCAGTTCAAGAGAAGCATCACTGACAGAAAACATTAGGGAGTCAGTAAAATTCTGTCTCGTGAAACTTCATTCTTCCTTTCCCTCCCCCCTTCCCTTGAATGATATACATACCCTCTACATACAGAGTCCAGTGCAAATAATGCCCCCTTTTTAATCACAAAATCTTTCATTATAAAATTATAAGCATGTGATTCTGTAGCATAATGATATCACACTCAAGCATACCATTTCACATTTTAGGTGAAATATTCAAATTCAAACTATGCATTTTTATGATCATTTTATTACCCTACCAACCACACCGAAGCAGGCATTACTTCTGCCAGACCCTGTATTATGTAAAAGCAGCACAGGACTTCTGGGTTCCGATGTTGCATGTAAGGAGATTCGAAGCCACCACTCGGTCTTAAAAAATGAAAAAAAAAGCCAGAAGTTTCAAAAGTTTTGAAAAATCAAAACTTTTCTTGGACTAAAGTATGAGAGGGGAGGCCACAGGACAAACTGCTACCCCTAAGATGAGAGAGGCAGACTGGTGAATAGAGGGAGTTACCGCTTACCAGGGCAGAGGCGCCCTACTAGAAACCACCACAGGAATCAGTGCTGGCAGAGGAAAAACAGATCTGTAGTTGATGAATAGCAGGAGGCTCAATGTGGACAACTTTGAAAGCTTAAAATTCCAGGGGCATCCAGTCGTACAGAACCCCTCACAGTATTGTGTGACTTACCCCAGGAGCTTCACCAGAATCCCACAGTAAACATTGGAGAAAAGTCCACTATGGCTCTGGGAGGGGAAAAAATGATTAATTATGCCGGAGCACTCTGATTTTGTTTTTAAAGATTTTATTTACTTATTTTTAGAGAGATGGGAAGGGGAGGGGAAAGAGAGGGAGGGAAACATCAGTGTGTGGTTGCATCTTGTGCGCCCCCCCACTGGGGACCTGGCCTGCAACCCAGGCATGTGCCTTGACTGGGAATCGAACCAGTGACTCTTTGGTTTACAGGCCAGCACTTGATCCACTGAGCCACACCAGCCAGGGCTGACTTTTTTTTTTTTAATTAGGCATGCCCTGAGAGAAAATAGTTAACCAGAGCCTAACCTTGCAGACATTGTCAGAAACTGACCTAGGGGAAGGGAAATTCCCAAATCCAGTACACTGTAACCATCCTGCTTGCCTAAGCCAGTGAAGTTCACAGTCCAAGGCATATGCTCCCTGAAAGCCTGAGACTTAATCATAGGACCATAGAAGGTTTTTCCTGACACCCACATCTCATTACCATATTAATAAACATTTATTTACAGCAGTCTTTTTACTCAGCATATCCTGTCTGGTGCTCAACAAAAAAAATTACAAGGCATACCAAAAGTCAAAAAACATAATTTGAAAAGACAGAGCAAGCACCTGAATCAGATATGGCAGGGATTTTGGAATTATCAGACTAGAAATTTAAAATAACTACGATGAATACATTAAGGCCTCTAATAGATAGACAACATGCAAGACTAGATGGAGAATATAAACAAAGATAGAAATCTTAAGAAAAAACTGAAAATAAATGCTAGAGATAAAAATAACAACATTGTAACAAAAATGGAGAATGCCTTTGATGGGCTTATTTGGAGACTGGACACAGCCCAGGAAAGAATCTCTGAGGTTGAGGATATATCAGTAAAATCCTCGAAAACTGAAAAGCAAAAAGAACACAGACTGGGAAAAAAAAAAGCCAGTAGAATATCCAGGAACTGTGGGAAAACTACAAACATATGCATAATGGTAGTGGCAAAAGAGAAGAGAGAAAGGAGCAGAAGAAATATTTACAACTATAGTGACAGAGAATTTCCAAATATTTAAAACTATAATGACTGATAATTTCCCCCAAGTTAAGGTCGGACACCAAACAACAGGTCCAGGGAGTTCAGAGAAAATCAAGCAAGATAAATAAAAACAAAAAAACAAACAAAAGCTATACCTAGGCATTCATTTTCAAACTACAGATAATCAAAGATAAAGAAAAAAATCCTGACAGAAGTCAGAGAGGGTGAGGGACCTTATTACAGAAGAACAAAGATAAGACATACTTTGGACTTCTTAGAAATCATGCGGAGAAGAACATAGTGGAATGAAATATTTAGTGTTCACAGGGGAAAATAATCACCAGTCTAGAATTTTATACCCTGCAAAATTGTCCTTTAAAAATGAAGGAAAACTCTGGTTGGGTTGCTTAATTAATCTGAGTGTTGTCCTGTACACCAAAAGGTTGTGGGTTTGATTCCCAGTAATGGCACATTCCTGGGTTGTAGGTTCAATCCCCTGTCTGGGCATGTATGGGAAGCAATAGATCGATGTTTCTTTCTCTATCAGTGTTTCTCCTTCTCTCTCTCTCTCCCCCACTTCCTCTCTCTCTAAAATCTATAAACACATTCTTGGGTGAAGTTTTTTGTTTTGGGTCTTTTTTTTAATGGAAGAGAAATAAACACTTCGTAAACAAATGAAAGTGAGGGTAATTTTGTCAGTAGAACTGCCTTGTAAGGAATGTTTAAAGAAATTCTTTGGTGAGAAGGCAAATAACATAGGTCTAAAATTAGCTCTACATAAAGAAAGGAAGAGCTTCAAAGAAAGCGTAAATGAAGGTAAAATAAAATTTGTGGTTGCTCAGGGCACAGAAGAGAGATTAATATGCAGAGCACAGAGGATTTTTAAGGCAGAGAAAATTCTCTCTATGATACTCTAAAGGTAGATACAGGTCATTATACATTTGTCCAAACTTATGGCATGTACAACATCAAGGGTAAATCCTTATGTAAACAATGGAATTTGGGCAGTTATGGTGTGTCAATGGTAAGAAATGTAACAATCTGGTGGAAGATGTTGATAATGGGGAAGGTTGTGCATGTGTGGGTTCAGAGGATATATAGGAAATCTCTGTACCTTCCCCTCAATATAGCCATACACTTAAAACTGCTTTAAAAATGAAGCCTTAAAAAAGAAAAAAAAGAGAAATGAATACAACCTTTATTGACTTCGTAGTTGTATGAGGTTCAATAAGCCTTAGTTTCAACTATGGTAAAATGGACATAAGAATAATAACTACTATGAAATATTTTTTTAATGAGAGCATAGTCCCAAATAAGTGGTAGTTCTTTTATCTATTGCCTTTCTTTCCCACATCATAGCCTGCTATGTGCCTCCTCATGTCTTTCTGCTAAAATAGAAGCATGTATCTCCAGTTATAGGCATTTAAATGGAAACAACTGTTAAATGGAAAGAACTGTTCAATGTTCTCTTTGTGCATTAAATTTATTTTATTTTGTTGAAAAATAATTGTACCGAAGGTCATTTTATCTTTCCCTAAAGTAAATAATATATTCAGGGAGACCCTAGTGTAAAATCCTAATTAGGACAAAAGAAAAATAAAACCAAACTTTAATCCTGTAAGGGCACAGGCTAGCTGCAGTATGTAACTTAAGGCTGTGATTCACAGACCTCTTAACTGTAGGCAGCACCATTGACCAAAGGCTCATCCATAGTGCCACACTTCCCAAGGGCGCACCCATGGAATTACTGAGCACTGTGGGGAGACAAAGGCAGGTTATTCACAGAAGATGAGAAACTCTTGGGATCGTCGACTTTTGCTCATGGACTCCTGATGACCTTGACTACGGAGTATTCCGTAGACTGTGGAACAGTTTATGACGCTTCTGCTCAATCTTTCATTATTACCAGACAGGGATTGGCTGGGAGCAGGTCTGCTCTGGCCAGCCTGTGGCGAGTGGGTTCCTGACTTTGTGTAGGAAAGATTTCACCGTACGAGTGAGTCCAGGTGATTTTGAGAGTATATTAATCAAAGCTAGAGACAGTGAAACAAAGGAAGGACTTAGAGTAGAAGACGTAACAGGAGAAGGCCTAGCGGGTGCTCTGCTTTGACTTCCTAGAAACGTTACAGGAAGGGAGTGAACCAAGGCAGGGCTGTTGTTAGATCACTGAAAAGTCAGAGAGGGAGGGAGCCTTGGGGACAGGCTCAGGGAGTAAGTCTGAGTTGAGCTCCCCCTGTCTGCTGCTCCCCTGGCTGCAAGTCTCATGGGGAACCTTAGACTTTAGGAGGAAGTAAAAAGCTCATGCCCGGGAAGGGGTGTGGATGTGCTCTGGAGCGAGTTCTCACTGAGTCTGAACACAGAGCTTTTTATCTCTTTTCTTTTTTGGGGCAAAAATCTTAGGGGAGGGTTTCAGTAGAATATACATCAGTTTTCCAGATGCATTGTTAATATATTGATGCATCAAAATGAGCGTATGGGGGGTGGGGTGGGAATATTCTTTGGTCTGCTTTGCTCTTTTACTTTTATGTTGGGTCTGTCTGGCTCTTAATGGGGTTTTTGTTATTTGTTCCCCTGACTTCATCTGTCCTTGGGTTTAGCTGGCACAGATGGCATTAATTGGATCTCTGTTCTCTACTTTCCCAGACCAGGGAGATTTAAGCAATGTATTCTCTGGTTAGGAAGGAGAGGTAGGAACCATTTGTTCTCAAGTGTCCTTTGTTAGGGAAGACAAGGTTGGCAATTCACCACTGTTTATTTTGCCTTATTTAATTTTCTTGTCTCAGTTTCCCCATTCCACTTGCCAGGAATTTTCCTAGCTTTTAACTATCCTATCACACACTCTCTCTGTTACTAGGGGTCAGATCAGAATCAAGTTCAAGCATCTCCCAGTATCTTCTAGTTCCCTGTTTATTTGCTTTCATACAGTTGTGTTCCCTAATACAATCCTTGTAAATTTAATTTTATCTTTTATTTCTTTCATTGAAATAACACACTAGAAGGGCCCAATGAGAGATTCCTTCTGCTTCCAACATAGTTATTAATGTCTCCACCTTCAAAAATCAAAATTGCTAACAATCTTTAAAGGACAATTTACATTTTCAAAATGAAACAAACATGCAAAGCATGACCTAGCATGGCTGCTACAACTACATATAAGATGAAATGCAGAATTCAAGTCCATTTCATATACAGTCTCTTACCTATTCCTCTACCACCCACATGCCTCACACTGTAAAGTGACTCATTCATAACATTCAGATACTTCTGTCTTTCCAGTTTTGCCTCTTGTGTATGAACTGATCTTCACAATTCCAGCGTTACCACTCAAGGCTTATCTGAATGGCTTCCTTAGATCAGAGGCTTCCTCCCAATCCTTCAAACAGGAGTACCACCAAAACAATTGCTTCATCTACACTGTGTACGGCTGAATAATAATACACTGTGTATGGCTAATTGTATATTCAATCGCACTGTATGATTCCTTTTTGTGTTTGCCACAGTGCTTAATCAAAAGCCTGATACATTGAAAATTCTAAGTTTAATAACAAGTCAAATCAGTCAATGTTAGGTAAAGAAAATAGACTAAATTTTGGAAATAGGACAATTTGAGTTTAAATATCAGGCCGCTCCCTTACTAGTTGTGTGACTTGAGCTAAATCACTTAATTTCTCTGAGGTTTGTAAAATGGGGATTATAGCCCTCACATTACAGAGGTTTATAGGGATTAAATGAAACAACCCATTTGTTTTCATTCATCCGAAAAACTGAGTACTTACTTTGAGCTAGGAACTGTGTGAAGTCTTACGGATACATCAATGAACAAGAGTTAGGTTACCTAACCTCAGAAACTTAATTTATTTGTGTAGAAAGATAGCAAAATATTAAACAAATAAAAAAATTGCAGATTGTCATCAATTTTATGAAGTCAATTGGTATACTATAATAGATAATGATGGAAAGGGGAAGATAAAAATGTTAGGATAATCTGAAAAAGTGTCTTTGAGGAAGAGATGGACAGAACATACAATATGTTCTGTATCAATCAGGGTTCTATTAGAGTAATGAAACAAATGGGACACAAACACAATTATCCCTCAACAAAAATAAATACATATATTTTGCAATTACACACAAAATCCCCAACTGAAAACACACATATATGCAGTGTGTATGTAAATGTGTGTTTATATAAATATATGTAGTATGAATATATGTAGTATGAATGTATATATTTATGCATAACCTATATGATTTATTATAAGGACTCGGCTTATGTGATTGATTACCTAGGCAAGTTCAAAATCCTATGGCATGCTGTAGACTCTGAAGCAGGTTCTGGGGCTGCAGTCACAAGTGGTCTTCTTCCTTTCCTTCTTTCCTTCCTTCTCCTCCCTCCCTCCTTCCTTCCTTCCTTCTTTCTTTCTCTTTCTCTCTTTCCTTCTTTCCTCCTTTCTTTCCAGTGAAATCTCAGTTGTCCTCTTAATGCCTTTCAACTAAATGGATCAGGCCCACCCAAATTATCAAAGATAATCTCCTTTACTTAAATTCAACTGATTGTAGATGTTAATCACATTTATCAAAAGTCTTCACAGCAACACCAAAACTAACATCTAATTGAATAACTGCATACTATAAAGCTATTCAACTTGACACATAAAAATGACTATCACATGCTCTAAGATGTTCTCTTTTTTGCCATAAATTGTTTAAATTAAAGCATAAGTTGGAGAACCTGGGTGTATAATCAACTTTCCAGTAAAAATCATTCTCTCAGGGCTTTAAGTACATCTCTCTTATCAAAACCACAATAAATAAGGATATTTTAAAGAAAGTCGTTTCATGTTTCCTGAAATGAAACAACACATTAGTCTTTTCTATTGTGAGATCTATACCATGACAGCTAAACAGGCTCAATTTTAGGTCATTATTTTTAAATATTGAAATAAAAATAGTAGAAAAGATTCCATTGCTCTAAAATGCCCATCAAGCAGTACTACTACTGAACAGCAAGTGGGGTCCTGTTACCTATTGTCACTCTCTCCAGGAGTGTCCAAACTTTTGGTGTCTCTGGGTCACACTGGAAGAAGAGTTGTCTTGGACCACACATTAAATACATTGCAACACATAATCACAAAAAAAAAAATCTCATAATGTTTTAAGTCAATTTATGATTTTGTGTTGGGCCACATTCAGAGCCACCCTGGGATGAATGCAGCGCATGGCCGCAGGTTGGACAACCCTTCAGGCAAAATTCCAGAGGCAAAGGTTTGGTGATTGGGAAAAAGAAGTCTTTATTCAAAAGCTACACAGTTTTGGAAGAACAGCTTTCCATATGCAATAGTCATTTAAGTCTATTTATTCAGATAAAAATCTAAGTTCCCCTATCATTCCCCCTATTAGTTTTTAATGATCTTATTTCTATAGGGTTAGATTGCAAACCAAAACAACATAAGACGCAAAAGCTGCACAGTTTTGGAAGAATGGCTGGCTTCTGCCTCAGAGCCCATCCCCTCGAGAAGAATAACCCCGCCACCCTCTGCCAGGCCAGCCTGACCCTAGGCAGGGCCCTGAGCTCCTTCACATCCAAAATACCGTCCTCTGGGAAACACAGGCAGCTGCAGCACGGTCATCCAGGGATCCTGGAGGAGGAGAGCCCCAGAGCCGTCCTCCGCTCTCCTTTTATTTTCAGTCTGCTGGCCCATAATTCCATGCACTCCGGAGGCATTCAGCTTCGCAGCCAATCCCATCTTGGTCTGTTTACCGTTGATGCAGTGAATTCCTCCTATGGCCCCTTCCTACCCCTCCCCAGTGATCTGATCAGATCTCATCGTATCCGTACAACTATGGAATATTTTTGCATGATTAATAGGAAAAAACTATACTTCCTTCCTTGTGGTGTCTCATATTTTGATTTCCAGATAAATGTTTTAAATATTAATGTAATGTTGATCAAATACATCTTCTATATTAAAACTAAATTGAAAGCATACTTATTTTGCAAGTAAATGTTAAGCAACATGCTTTGAAAACCCAAGTTAAATATCAGCATTGAAAGTGTGTTAAATAAATCACATGTAAAATAAACTAAAAAATATACACTCATTCCTTTTTATTTATCAAGCATAAGTGCTCTTTCTTTCTTCACATAAAAATATAGTTTTAAATGAATGGATGTTCATTCCTTTCTTCTGTTTCCCCTTGGTTCTTAAATTCCAAATAGTAGAGTCTAAGCTCTTGTTTTCCTAAATGGGAATGGACCCTGGTGCTTGTCAGCTTTTCCCCTGGGGGTCAAGGAGCAACACTTCTGGCAGAGTTCCACAAAATGCCAGCTCTCAGACAGACCGAAGAAATCAGCAGAGCCGCTGGTTTGATTAGGCTGCTCTGCCACATCAGCTGGAAATGAGAGGTTTCACTCGGATTTGAAGTTGTTCTTCAGGTGTCAGGGAGCTTGGGTTAGTCCAACTGTTGAGACATTTTCACATGCTTATCCAGCTCCTAGTCTGACCACAGGGCTCCCGGTCCCGATGCGGAGTCACCGGAACACACCAGCCAGAGCCCGCAATTGGTGCTTTGATACCCAGTTTTCCCCTCTGATCAGAGAGTGAAAAGTTGGAGTATTTCTCTAATTCAGGGTTATACTCTCCTCCAAGGTGATTTTGCTTTCTTAATACCATTTGAACCCCTGTTCTTTCCCTCAAAAACAATTTTTAAACTCAATTTAAACTAAAAGTAACCCCGTTTGCTTGGAATCCCATCCTATCAAGGTAAGGAATATTGTGCTAACATTGTAGAATCATTATAATTGTTATAAAGATGCATATACAGAAAATTATAAACTAATATTTTATTGAATAATAAAATGTATACTTTTAAAAATTAGACTTGAGAAATGGTATTAATATAAGAATAGAAGATAAGGAAACTGAAGAATAGGAAGATACCTAAATTACTCAGATCCCCCTAGTAGACATAACAACTTTTAATATCTTATTGATTGCTCAGGGCTTATATCACCAGGCTTGTGTGTTTGTAAATGCCCTATGTTGTAACTTTTTCCCTATGATGTAGATGCACATTAGCACATTAAAAGCTCTGCAGTGAAGAACCTTGAGCTTGTCTTGCCTACACTTATTTGATTATATTTTTATGCTAATTAATATCACAAGATGCTCAAGCTTTCTGGAAAACATTTTAGGAAATATGCTAGATCCTGCAGCTGGTGTATAAAGGAGAATCCAAGAGAATCAAAGAGAATCAGGGTTTAGAGCCAGGAAAATGTTGTCCCTAGGATTCAACGGAGAAAGGGAGGCTTGCGGTGGTGAAAGACTGAAAAGAGCACTAACGAAAAGAACAATAGCTGTTGATGAGGATAGAACACTAGTGACCAATGGTATGAAGTTGCAGGCAAAAACTAGATCTCAGGGATGTAAGTGATGAAAACGTATTAACAGCAATTTGGTTCCATTTAATTTGCCAATAACATCTGGGAGTTTTGAAATTTCTTTCTTTTTCTTTTTCCCTGTAAATCCTGTCAGGAAGTAGGATTGTTTAAAATCAGAATACAAATATCAAAATGTATAAAAACTTATTTTCTTTCAGGACTACAAAAACAAACAAACAAACAAACAAGGATTAATGACGTATAGAGAAATGGTGATGGGCTAAGTGTTTCGTCTCCCCCCACCTCCATAAATGGGAAGGTTTGACAGCATGGGGGGGCGGTGATATCAATTTAGTAAAAGAGTATAAGATCCCTAGTTGCAAGTGAGAATGTTAAAATGGAAATTTAGAGAAAAGAGATGTCCCGATAATGGTCTTTATGGGAAGAGAGACAGTTACTCCAAATACAAATACCTTGGGCTAACCAAGACACATTTCATTTGTCACACCCTATTTTGCTCCTCTTTTGTGGTACCAAAATTACTGTGAATGCTGCTTACCTCCCAGTGAGGAAATGCAACAACCAAATGGTTTGTTTCCTCAGGTTCTGGGTGCCCTGAGCTCTGCTTGGTCATACTAGTCGTACGAGCTGAATACAGAGAAACTGGGCAGGGAGGGATGACAGCTCAGGACAGCTCTGCCTCCTGCCCTCCTGGGAGCAAGAAACAGCCCAGAGAAAAGTCCTTGGTTTAACGTACCAGCTCAATGAGCACTGCAGGGAAATCAGGCTCAGCTCTGCTTTGAAATTAGGGCCTGAGTGGCTTCATTGTGATTGTTTTCTTAACGCATCATATGTTCTAAGAATTGTGTGCAATACTGAAGAAAATCAATTTACCACAAGTGTTTGGTATTCTCGTAATCCTTAATTGCTTCAATTACTCTCTACTACTCTTCCTCTTGTATCAGAGGATTTTTCAACTCAATTGTTGAGAAAGATCTGCAATTTTTCTCATTAAGACAGATGATATTTTCATAGATACTGCATGACATTCTGCCTCCTTATAGCATAAACTGTGTTCAGATAAAAAAAAAGATATTTGTTCAATTAAAAACTCCATGGTGTTTCTTATTAATGGAATTCCCTTTTTAAACAGTATGTCATGAACCGACCTCTCCTCAGAAGTAATTTGTTAACAAATCCATTAAACATTCATTTATTTTCATTCAATCAAGGTACATTTATAGAACTCCAAAATATGCTTGGTAATATGAGATATTCCAAAGAAAGCACAAAAAGATTAAGATATATAAATACCACAGAATACTTAAACAACATTGACAAAGAAGTACTAATAGAAGGATGTAAAGCATGTTATAAGAGCGCAAAAAGAGATCATTGGAAAAGGTTTCCCTGAGATGACCTTTGAACTGCTTCCTGGGGATGAAGATGCGTTTTCCTGAGATAGAGGGAAGTATATCACAAACAGAAACACAAGTATGAATAAAAGTACCAGACTGAGGTGTTTTTAGAACAGCGCATGGAGTTTACTGCAGGTGAAACACAGGTGTGCCTAGGGCAGCTGGGGAATAAAGAGCTAGAGAAGTAGATTCAGAATATATAAAAAACAAGTAAAATGTCTGGTGTTTTTTACACTCAAGATAAAAAGGAGCCAAAGAAAGTTTCTAAGACAAGGACTACCATAACCAAACAGATTAATAGTTTAGAAATATTACTATGGCAAAGTGAGAGAGATGGCCTGAAAAGAGTAGTAAAGAGTGGGATGCGAACAAAAATGTAAATCTCTTAATTAACATTTTTTCTCTAAATATTTAAAATTCCTGAAAGCTATCCCGAGGAAATTCCTGAGTCATTCTCAAGATCCAGAGGTAACGAGAAACGTACTTCTGCACTAACCACTTGCAAAAGGTGTGTGCCTGGCAGACACTAGGTTTGGAGAGACTCGATAGCTGGAACGTAGACGGGCATCTCTCCACAGTCATTCAAAGACAAGGGCAGGATAATTATTTTCACAAGTAAATGGTAAAAATTTTGGATGGCTCGCCTCTTTTATGTATTATGTTGAGAGAGGCTTTGCTTTCTGAAATGTGTTCCAAGAAATGTTTTGGGGTGGAATTGCATCATATATTATGAAACCTTTGGCATTTCTCAGGCCTGATACCATTTGGATAGATACCCGTAAAAGCTAATTAGGAAATATCACTGTTGTACTATGGTGTTATGGAATAGAAAAAAAATGTCATCGTATTCTTTAGGGGAAAAAATGTATATCAGCTGATGAGGCTTCTATTTATAGTGAAACTTTACAAAGCTCCATGCTAAGAGGATCCTGTATCCTAAATTGTCAATGAGCTCTGGCATTGTCCCTCTAAAGATATGAGAAACACTTGCAAGGTATCTTATTTTGGCCCTTAGAGTCCTAAATTTGATCGGTCGTGTGATTGACCTAGAAATGATTGCACAGAGCTCGGCAATCGTTAAATACTTGGGGTCCTCAAAGCCTTGGAAAGGGCAGACCTTATTTAGTTTAGCCTTCTACTCAAGCCAAAATCAAGTTGCAGCGTGTGAGAAAAACTCATATTTTTGTTTTACAATTTATTTTCAAGTGACTAGTTATTGAACATTCCTCGGAGGTTATTTTGGTTCTTCTTCTTGATGGTGATGTTGTAATAATTCAGTTAAAAATTGACGCCCACTACGAATTAGATACCGTGCTGGACACTAATTCAGTGGTGACTAGGGCCTGCCGAGAATCACCTGTGCGCGCTGGTGGAAACGGGTACTGACGTGCCGCCTTGCAGAGCCGTGAGGCCCTAGGGGTCCGTAACTCCTCGCCTACAATTCTGAAACGCAGAAAACACTGAGAACGTATTTTCTAGCAAGACTTGCCCTGAAATGATATAGGTGAGGTTATTTATGATCTTTATGCTGTTCAGTGGGAATATTCATACATTTTTCTGTGTAGATATTTACATGTGCCTCACAAAGACACTCCTGTTGTTGCTACATGGTACATGGCATATGTTTTGTATTATCTTTCCAAAATCTGAAAAATTCTGAATTCTGAAACATATATGACTTTGAAATGTTCATATAAGGAATTATGGATTTATATTTCCCTCTTGCCACGCTGTTAAATCAGCTGTGTAAATAAAACTATTAGCCTATACCCCCAAATCTTTTATTTTATAGGCTACATTTAAACAGTAAAGTTTCCTTAGAATTCCTACACAGTTTACTTGGAAATGCCAGAAAAAGCCTCATTGTGATATTTTAAAATGTTTTTCTATACTCTTTAATGATATTTTTTTCCTATAGCTCAAGTCAGAAGCTTTAAACCAGTTCTTTCCCTCTTTGTTACTCGTGCTTCTTACTGTCATATGGATTGCTGTGGGGGACTTCCATGGAATTCCAGTGAGTGAAGAACCCATGTTGGAAACTGTCATTTAAAAGGACTATTTTAGGTGGTATATTAAATAGTACAAAAGCAAGACACAATTCTGCCCCTCATTTTTATATATGGCACAGATCCAAGTCCTTCCTTCATTCTTAACTGGGACCCACGTTAAATTAATTCCTTATGTGCCTGGTGTTTTTCAGTTTTCAGTTCGTCTTGTGCAGTCACAGAAATGAATAATAAAAGCTGAACTAAGTCTAGCAAGAAAAAGCACAACAAGATTCCAAATGAGATAATTAAATTCCTCAAGTGCTGTAGGGCCAATATTTTAAAATATGAAGAAATTGGTCTCTCTTTTATGTTTTAGCCCACTTCTCCTATTATCTGCACAAATATAGCTTCTTAGCCAGATGGAATCAAGTAGCAAAGCTATTTAGAGGTTCAGTTCAAAGGCTTATTCATAGTTTTGATTCAAGACACAAGAAGAATAAAACAAACAAATAAACTTCCAGGAAAATCTGCTTGACACTGAATATGATTTTCAAGACTGGATCTCCCTTAAAATAACTAATTTGTGTGTGTGTATCAGTGTTGAGGGTAACACCCCTCATCAAGCATTCTTTTCCACTAAGAAAATATATTCATTGAAAAAATGAAAGACTGACATCCTGGGGTACCATCACCGAGATTAAAATATTAAATGCTAACCCTAACCTCGCCACATGTCTTATGTGCTATATACTTTCCACTTTAACCGTATTCTTTGTTTCATACAAATTATTTCTTCCATACCATATTCTTATCTTTGATATGTATGACCCATCATCAGCCATTGGCTCAGGAATTCCCCATATTTCTCTACAACTCCAGAATCAAAATATATTTGATACAAATCAAATATATATTCTTTTGATAGGTATTGGTTAGAACTGGTTTAGAGAGGTGTGTTTCCATGTATTTGACTTCCTTCGTGCATGCCAGCTATCTAGATCTATGAGTTAGGCAGGCATCAGAAAGGATTCCAGTTCTTAAATAAAGGGGTGAGTGCAGGACATGGTATTTTAAGAGATGATTTTCAAACTTTTTCCTACGGAACCTTAGTATTTATAGGTGTCTTGAGAGGACAACTGACATTTGACTACAATTGAATGTTTTAACTATAATTGTTAAGGCACATTCAAATGTGTTATACACTAAAATTTAACACATTGTAGACCACCAGCGTATTGACTTCTGTTGCCAGGTTAACTCGCTTTTGTGAAAGCCTTAACATAAAACCTTTCCTACCATCTCTGGGGCTGTATTTGAATTTGCAAACATGTGTCCTTGATTAAGATAGTTATATGGTTATAGCTCTGGGCTTTCCTTTTCTTTCTTTTTTTTTGTAACTCACATCTGTGCATGCCTGTAAACACATGCACACACACAAACACACATGAATATGAGTTTGTCCCCTCCTGTTTGTCTGTAAGAGTCAAGATGTTGTATTTTCTAAACAACCCAGTAAAGTATAAATGGAATGCCAAAGCTGATGTGACTTCAGCAGTCACCTAAGTTACTGTCTAAAAGTTTTGTACTTGTCAAACAGGATTTTCACTCCTTTTAATGTTGCGCAATTTCCATATTGTTTGAATGTTTACAATGTTGTGTTCATTGTTATTGTAAAAACAGAGAACATTACACAATATAATGCAATTTTAATCTCTCTTGCATTAGATTTATTTTTAAAAGACTATGTCACTTCAAAAATATTTGAGAAACACTACTTTAGATGAAGCGATTTTAAATATTGTACTTACAGTCATGCTAATTTGTAACTGATAAGTACTCAGGAAATTGATTCAAATTGTTGTTCCATCTCTTCTACTAGCATTGCGTATGTAGGTAAGGAATTTAAGATCATTTCTAATATACTTTCTCAATATCAAAATGAAGTTCATAATGGTTGCCCCCAGGGCTATTGTAGGGTTAAGTTAGAACGTTGAAAACTGTGCTTAGCTCACAGTAAGTCTTAGTTATATGGTGCTTTATTATAAAGCATTTTGAAAGAATTAAATGTGTAAAATAGTTTTGAAAACTAATCAGTTAAAAGGTATAAAGCTTGGTTGCTTGATGCTTAAACAAATCTACAGTAGTTAGGCTTCAAACAGATATAACGTGGTTAAGAGCTGAGTTTTACTTAAAATATGCTAAGATCAATTATATTTCCATTTTCTCAACATCTCGAAATTGGATTTCCCAGTTTGCAGATGGCATTAAGCCTTCTCTGAGTGGTTGAAATACTAGGCTCAGGGTGGGGAGATGCACACTGTTATTATAAGTGGGTGGAAAAGTACTTGGATGAATTCCAGACTCAAAGTTAGCCAGTTGAAAGGGGGAAAAAAAAAAAAGCACTGTAGGATACTCATGAAATGTTTCTTCCAAGCAACCCTCAGAAAGCAGGAATGGAAAGACAGCCATTATGTGAGTTTCTCCAATTCAATGAGCTGTCAGCACTACTGACAGTACAATGATGGGCCTCACCAAACTGTTTCCTGGAAACCAACCGGAGAATTTATTTTTACCTGTATTCAATGCCTTTGTGTATCCATACCTGGAGCACAATTCACAATGCTGGTCACTAGAAAACAACAACAGCAACAACAACAAATCCACAGAATTGCCAGCTGAAGCAATCTCATGCTTAAGGGAATATATATTTGACTATAAAATTGAAAATTTTATTCCATTTAAAATGGTATACATAGATACTTACAATCATCATAGGAGTTGTCTGGAAGTAAAAATCATGGCATGAATAGAATTTCCTTCATCTTGCCCTTCAGAAAACACAGAGCAGTGGCCTGCCATGAGGCAAAACAAGTTAAATTTGCCTAGTGTATGACCATTCACAAAACAATTGTATACCTGTTATCTCATTTAGTCCTTAAAAGAGTTCGTAACAGCTCCTGTGGAGTGAGAGGAAAGACTGGCTGGTAGGAATTATGCAGAGGGTTCTGTATGTTCTACTCAGCCATTCATATTATTGAACACCATCAATACTGACAGTATTATGTGGAGAAAGAGAGGCCGCTAAACCAAGAAAATATTTTTATGGATAGAGCTATAAATTCTTTTGTCATTTCAAAGGATGTTTTTAAATTTTTTTTCCTCCCAAGTCCATATTACATGCTTCCTGTCAATATTTTAAATACTTTAGTTTGTTAACTGCAAACATAGATTAACTTCCTATTGCATATGATTACTTATTTTTTCAGCTTTTCTTCTGGATTAAAAATTTTATTTGATAACCTTGTTGTCTCCCTCTCTTATTCCAGTTTTAAGTTTAACAAATAAAATGCCATATATCTGAGTTCACCCACTTCATTATATTGTCAAAGATCATTCAGAATGTCCAGTTATAAAATTTTCTATTATATCAGTTTATTTTGATAGTTCGGTTTTGGTGGTTCTGAGTGATGGGAGCCCAACTGGGATTAATCAATTAACCTTGAGGTCATTGTGATGCAGACCAGAATTTTTCCATGACTGGGCAATGACCCAAACTTTTGGTTAGCTGGACTTAAATAATCTCTGAACATTCTTTTTATATCAGATTGATACCATACAGGTGGAACTAACTGGTCTGATTAAAAATGATTTTCATTCAAAACTGTCATACTGTGAGGACAAAATATGGATATTCCCTGGTAGAAAAACAAAAACAAAAACAAGACCAAACAAAACTCTAGGAATGTTTTATCAGAATTCAGGAATGCCTGGAGTGTGAACCTTTATAAAGATGGGACTTAGATACATCCATTTCTCTGTGGACCACTTTTAAAGTCCCCCTCTCAATTGTCAGAATCATACCAGAACTGTACCAGAAATTATCTTTTTTTCACCATGGGCTGATGCAGCAATTACAAGTTAGCTGAATACTTTATGGTGAGCGCCCAGACACAAAAACAAACCAAGAACAGCAACAATGAAACCCAGGCTAACACTGTCATGTGCAATTTTTTTTTTTAATCAAAGAAATTTACCTTCACTTTTTTTTGTTTGTTTTGCCTTTTTATTTTTCTTTAACTCATTTTTATCTATGAGTCCATGCCTATTTTCAAAAATTTTGACCCAATTTTTTTATATTAGCTTAACATTTTCCATTTACAATGCAAAGCCTTTCAGATCTCCAGCAAACCATGAGAAATAAATTTCAAACAAATGAAAAATTGATTGTAAAGGTCAGAAAAAAGGAGACTCTGAGCAGAGGCAACTGAAATAATATATTTTCTTTTGTAACCATTGATTTTAAAATTTCGATGATGAAGTAGTCTGTGGAATCAGTTAGCTTCCTAATATGTCCAGATAGTGTTAAGCATATGAGAATGGACCTGTTAAAGAAAACCAAAAATAGTATTGCGGCATTGAGAGTATTTAATTCTTTTCATTCTTGAAATTAGGCACAGCAATAAATAATGCACAGACACTTTTGAACAAAGTATAATTTAACAAGAAAAAATGAATTTTGTGTCATTCTCTAAATGAAGAATACTCTAATGTACATAATATGCAGTATTAATTGCCCATTTTGAGATAAAATTAATTCCATTTCAAAAGTTATTTTTTCCCTGAAGTCAGCATAAAGTACAATTAAACACATTTTAAATAACGGTATATATATTTTATTCATGCCCAGAATATGTTAGAAGTTATAAAATATTAAGATGTAGGTTAAGAATGGAGAGCTGCAAGGCAAAAGAGATAAATGTGTTGAAAATGCCCTTGCTTGAATAAGCAAGCATTTATGAAAAGTGCAAATGTAGACCCTTCCCCTGTGTAGCTGGACAAAATACCACCGAGGAAAATGCTGGAGGTGAACCTACTCACAGGTGTAAATAACCTAACTGATT
The DNA here is from genome assembly GCA_004026545.1 of Mormoops blainvillei. Taxonomy (NCBI): domain Eukaryota; kingdom Metazoa; phylum Chordata; class Mammalia; order Chiroptera; family Mormoopidae; genus Mormoops; species Mormoops blainvillei. The sequence goes on along the minus strand of PVJD01001089.1, from coordinate 116,770 downwards.
GTGTCAAAGGATTGTTTCAGTCTTGGGGATGAAACAGACGTGAGGTATAGAAGAAACTGTGAATGAGAACTTTCACGGAACTAACTTGCCTGTTTCCCATTTTCTGAGCATGTCTTGTGTTTTCTCACCTCTGCACCTTTGCTGAACACTATCCAATAGACTTTGGGGACTTGCCTATTATCTTCTAGAGATTTCCCATCTGGAAACACTGTGTAGATGATAAAATCAAGTTTAAGTGCTATATTCCCCACAAGGATTTCCTAATCCTTCAATCTATGACCTCTATCGTCTCTAAACTTCTAATACTTTATGAAACACCATCCATTAATTTGTTATTATTGTATACTAGGCAAAACTTTTACACATGTGTATTAGCTCACTAAATTTTTGCCAAAAATCTTATAGATCCATTATTCTCTTTTTAAAGGTAAGGGAATATGCCTAAAAAAGATAAGAACTTACTGAAAGTTATATAGCTTCAAAATAGAGGGTTTGGGTTCAAACCAAGGTCAATTTTATTTATTTTTATTGAATCTTCTTTTATGTAAAGATTCTCTATAAATTCTGTATGTCTTTACCAAGTAAAACACTTTGAGTTGCAACCAACAAAAATCCTTAGAAACTAAATTAAGCTTAAGGATATTATGATAGTAATATAGAGTTATATCAGAAGTCAAGGGCAGGGAGAACAATAGAACCTCATGAAAGTTGAAAAATCACAGAATGGATTGGGATATCTAGATCTGTGATTGGTTTCTTGTATTTCTTCTACCCCTGACACAATATGGTTTGGGCGGGAACAACATCAATCCCTAATTCAGATTTCAACCTGTTGGTCTAAGTCACCCAAGATGGTCTCCATTCAAGATCTCCGACAATCAATGCTTGGTCTTTCTTGGCTACAGTGGTGATTTCTGGGTTTAGGATATGGTTCAAGTGGTTCCAATCAAAATGAAACTAATGCTTTTTTTTTAATGGTGAGAAGTTTTCTTCTTTTGAAAGATGGTTTCTGAGATTAAAGTCAGTAAATGAAGTAGGGTAGTGACTCAGGGAAACAGCTGGGCCCTGATCAAACTACACCTGAACTTTGCTCTAAGTGGTAGGCTGCTTTATCATCACGGAGTATTCTCTACTTATTCTTGCAAGAATTATATTCACCCACCCCTCCCTGCCGACATCAGTCAAGTAACCTGCTTTGTGAACTGAAAAAAATGCATGTAATTTCTGAAAAGATTTAAGAGCCAGCACAAATAACGCCCCTTTTTATTGCAAAATCTTTTATTACAAAATCATAAGCATGTCATTCTGGAACATAACAGTGTCACACTCAAGCACACCATGATATTTTAGGTGAATTGTTCAAATTAAAACTATAAATTATTACACCCACATTATAACCCAACCAACCACACTCACGCAGGCCTTACTTCTGCCGGACCCTGTCCAGTTCCATTTTTTCTGTTTGAATTATTCCGTGAGATGTCCTATGGAGGGGCTGCTCCTTCAGCCTGCATACCAGAATAAACTAGACACTTGAAATAGAGAAGTAGCTTGCTTCAAAGAAACCTATGTTGTAAGCTACTACAGTTTTGGAATTTTTCCTATGTAGCATAACCTAGTGAAAAGCAATTACTACTATCTCTGATCTTTGCCATTAAAGAAGCCAGCGAATGTCCTTTATTGTTGAAGTCAGTATGAGTTTTCTGTTATTTTGTATTGGAAACATCTTAACTGACAAACCGTTTTAGCCAATTTAATAATGGTATCAACCCTAAGTAGTATCAGGAAAGCCTTTTCAACATGAAAATTTCCTAATGATACATCATTATAAACTCTTGCATCTGTAGTTCCCGATACTTAGTTGGGCATCGTTGTGGCTACAAGAGTGGAGGTCACCACATTTGTGGATGTCACCACATTTGTGGACATCCACATGAGATGGAAGGGGCTTTTTTAGTTTTTATAATGATCCTAATGAAATCATGTAGAATATATTTAATATAATAAATAAAATTTTACCACTTGTATTTTCCAGAATTTGTTTCTCCATGCAAAATATGTTCTCCCTCATAACAAATAAAATCAAAAGCCGAAGCATGTAAGTGAATCTCTTTGATGCTTATTTCAAAGCATTTCAGAAGAGTTAATTACAGCCATACTCTCAGAAATAGTTAAGTGCTATTATTTCTCTTCCATACTTGGGTAAGTGAAAACCCCTGAAAGTTTAAATGCCTTTCTTGGAGACCACACAGCAAGTCGCTGATAGAACTCAGTGTTCCTAACTGTTGATCTCTACAATCTCAGTGTGGTCTGTAGCCTTTTTACATCAGAACACTCACAAGAAGAGGAGACTTTTTACCAAAACACTCTACCAACACTAACCCACAGAACTATTAGTGCTTATTGCCATTTATAGCCTGTTTTGAGTCCACCTTTAGATCAACAAGATGCTTGAATTAAGTTACTGCAAGTCCAGCAAAAAAGCCAGTGTCTGTTCTAACCCTCTTTGAGCCATCAACTTAACCAGCAAAATGCATTGGTCAAGCATCCTCTTGCCTCTGTCTAATTCCACTGCATTGCCACAGTAGAGCTGGAAGAATGAGTTAGAGGAAAAAAAGACCTACTGATTTAAAAAAACAATCATTTTTATCCCGAAAGAATGTATTATCTCAATAACAACAATAATAATAATAAAATTACTGCCATACCTTGTCAATATTACCTACATTTTAGCAATTTTAATGACTATATTAATGACTATATTAGATACTATATTAGATACATTACCCAATTAGATACATTAGATACATTTAGCAATTTTAATGACTATATTAGATATATGTAGATAGTAAATATTTAATTATCAAGAAAAAAATGGATACAATAGAAAAATGATGATTCACCAACCATTTACAGAGATACATCCCAAGAATCAGGGTTATAACTAAAAACGTGTAACTTTTTACAATGAACTTGTAAACTCACCTTGAAAACCGTAATTTCTTCTAGGCCATACAGCGAAACATGACAACATAAATCTAAAGGTATATGCTATTTTGCTTTGGCAACTTTTCTCAAGACCATAGATTCTCTACATAAACATATGTTTAGTGCTTAAATTGTCATAGTTGTTATATACATTTAAGGCAAAAGACTATCAACTATACTATTCTAAAATTTGAGATTTCAATCTTAAAAGAAAAAATATTTTTAATAATGTTTTAGTTTAGTTTCTTAATTATCTAAAACGTGCCAAAATTGTACTGCTAAGAGTACTTGTAACATGTGCCCCTCCAAAAAAAAGGTACAATTATACTATTTAATTCAAGGAAAATAGAACTGTTCTTAGATTCTTAGATCTTCCTAAGGGAAACTAGCACTGTTTCTCAACTTTTATTAATTCTGTGGAATATTTAATACAATGTTATTTGTGTGTGCTTTATTTTTCCCCTTGGGCTAATTTATAGTAGCCTAAGTAAATTTTGCCAATATCATTATAGGAGTCATAGAAACTACATATATACCTACATATACACATATACATATGTGTGTATATATACATAAATGTATCTGTATATATATATATATATATATATACAAAAAAAAATGCAAGCCTAAACTTTGAAAAAGCAGTACCTACTACATGAACCTGCAAAAAACAGTATAAATATCAATCCAAAGATAAACAGCTCAAATATCATTAATCTCTTTTGATGCCAACATCTGATAAGCAAAATTGGAATAGATGACACAGATAGTTATATCTGCCATATTATTAATTGTCCATTTTTATGATCCATATTTTAAAAATCAATTATTATTCCTTTGTCCATTTGCATGTAAAAGCATTACATGCCCTAAAACACACTCAGTCTGAATATAAGCTCCTGTCATTGAAATATCACTTTTGGAAGATTTATCCAGAAATATCACTAGGTATGTCATAACACCTTATTTACTTCAAATAGCTCATCCATTGCTTATATTTAAAATAAATAAAAATCTAAACAAAAAGCAGCAGCCCATGGACGTGAGGGCTGAGTTACGGGGGTGAATTTTAGAAGAGGCAAGAGGCCTGCTGCCCCACCGCTTTATCAACAGATGCTTCTCTTCCATTTTGGTGAATCTGCAATGTTATAAACTTAGATTTTTGTTTACACATTCTTTGAACTGTATGGAATTGAGCAAAATAGGAAATGAGCTTAAGGTAAGAAGATAATGCTCTGACGACAGAAGCCAGGAGAAAACACTGGCATTTAAGTTAGGGGAAAAAAAAACAATCTCATGATATTTGTAAAAGACGTCGCCAAAATTTCATGTGTATTTTGTCAAACTATAGTAGTGGCTCTGGCAATTGTGGATGTAGCTGGGGGTATGATTCTTTCAGTACTTTTGAAATATTTACCACTTCAAAGAATGACGATTTCTAACATTTACCTTTCAGCACAGCCCTGAGATGGTACTGTGTATATTTCAAAACAAATATCATAACACATTCTCTTGGAAAAAAATGTATGATAAGAAATGAAATTTCAAAATAATATCCTGTGAACACGGAAGGCTTTAGAGAGATTTTATGCACCACACACACATGCATGCAAACACACTTTTATTGAAGTTACTGATTCTCCCAAAACCTAAAGTAGATCTTATTTCCAGATGTCTACATTTTAAAGATCTTTTTCATAATTCTCTAGGAAAGAGGAAGGCAAATGAGGATAACAATGATACATATTGTTCATGCATGCATCATTCATTCATCAAAGCCTAATTTAGCTCATGCAATGTGCCGGGGTCTGAGGATACAAAACCCAGCAACACATGGTCCTTGCCTTTGGGAGTTCACAGTCCATTTGGAAGAGTCACATAACTCATTATAAACATTATAGTATAAAACACTACTGACTCAGGGGTTTCTAAAGATCGCTAAAGAGACTAGGACAGGGATAACTTTAATCAACCTGAGTATTCGGAAAATATTCAAAGAAAGGCCATTTTTATGATTTTTTTTTTTAGGGAGTACCTATGCATTAAAGAGGTCAAGGAGGATTAGCAGGAGAGAATTCTAGGCCAGGGAACAGCATGTGGAAGGCATGGAACGGCATAATACGGTTGAAGAGGTACCAAGTGATGTTAGCTGCAGTGGCTGGAGTGGCTGGACATGAGGCTGAAACACAGGCAGTAGCCAGATTAAGAATTCCATTGCATGCAAAATTTAGGGGACTAAAGGCTATGGACAGGTGTTTCAGATAAGATTTTCTTTCACAAATATTATGCTAGGAGAACACGAGATGTACCATAAGAGGACAGCCAGCAGGTACTTCTCCATTATTCTGAGTCTTTCTCCCAACACATTAAGCAGAACACCCAGTTACCAACCCTATCTGCAAGAGAGAGTGATTTTTTATTCAGATTCTGCCTTCTGTGTCATGCAGAACCATCTGTGTACACAGATGTGTTAAGGATCTCCTTTCTGATATCCCCTTCATTAACACCAACATAGAAGGTTTATTTTAAGAAACCGTGTTAAAGTATCATGGTATCTAGGAGAGTTGTAAATGAGTTAATTAGCACATTTCTGCCCTTGTAGTGTAGAGAATTTGTAGCTTACTTTGTGGCCCACTAAAATTGCAAAGGCACAAAGTGGAAGAGGTAGAAGAGGAGAAAAGCAGGGAAATGAGGGAGCTTGGTATCACAAAGTCTCTCAAGTGATGGAAAAGACAGAGTGCAGAGTGGAGAAACTAGACAGTGTGGGCCCTGAATGAAGACTTGGAGCTGGCTCCAGAGAATTGCTTGTGTCGTATGATGAAAAGAGCTGGAAATTTTTAATTTCTATTTGAGAGTTATCTTTCTTTTCTACCCTAGGCAAATCACTTCATTCTCCTGATCTATTTATTTTTCTGCAGAAAAATAACATAAGATTAGAGAATATCTGACATCCCTTCAAGTTCTAATACTCTAATGTTCAAGTATGTCACAGTTTTGCCCAAAACTGCTCCTAACACATATACTCTATTCTTGGTCTTTTTTTTTTTCAAACTTGCTTTTTATGCTCTTCTTCCTGAAAAGAACAGTAGATAAAAAGCATTAAATTCAATGAATATTTCAGAGATGTGCATGTGTAAAAACTGTGTTTAGTTTTTAAAGGAGGGCAGCTGTATAAGAAACTGTTTGGTCTTTGTCCCAGATTCCTGAGGGAGACATTCTAAATCCTTGGAATTTCTTGAGTGATAAGAAGAGTATCTTTATTTATCATGGTGGGCTTCTGGGACAACACCTAAAGTTATGCAAATAAGGTGACTCATGATTTGTCTCAGGACAGGTGTTGACCATATCAAAAAGACTGATCATATGATTATAGATTTGGAGATTTGGAACTATGTGATAGCAGCCTGACCTCTGATCTCTAGGGAGTGGGTGGGAGCTAGAGATTGAATTCAATCACATGGTCAATGATTCAATCAATTATCACCATGTAATGACACCCCAGTAAAATCTCTGAACGTTGAAGCTTTCAGGTGAGTTTCCCTGATTGGTAGTCATTCATCTATGGACCAAGAGGGTGATATGTCCTGATGACATAGAAGCTTCATATTTGGGACTTCCTGGTTTCACCCAATGTATCTCTTTCTGGCTGATTCAGACTTGTATCCATTTGCTATAAAAAAAGTGTAATCATATATATAATGGCATTTTCCTAAGTTCTATTTCCTATGTTCTAAGTTGAATTATTGAATTTGAGAGACAGTGAAAATGCCCAAATTGATAGCCAACTGATCAAGGTATGGCTGGTCTGTGCACCCCTAAACTGTAGCTAATGTCTGACATGAGGCAGTCTTTTTAGGGACTATTCCTTTAACCTGTGCAGTCTGTGAAAGATGTGGGAAGTTAGCATCAGAATTGCATTATAAGGGTTTGCTGAATATTTTAGCAGATTTTCAAAATTATGTTTTTACAAAATATTTGGTGACATATTTTCATAATTAAACTCTCTGGAGTGCACTGCTTCATTACAGTAGCCATGAAAGAGTGAAATGTGAATATAACAGCAGCACATAGCCTCCTCACGGGAAAGAATTAACATTATTGAGTTGCTGCTAAAAGAAAGGATTGAATAAAGTGACAGATATATTGCAACTATCAAACAGGAAGAAAGGACAGAGAAAAATGTTAAGTTGGGGGGATCAAACTTCTCATAATTTTTTTAAGAGACTCGGTGGTGCACAGCTAAAGGAAATAATAAATAAGAAAACTGACAGCAAGGTTCATTAGAACATTATGTGAGTTCAAACATGAGAGAGACTTAGGGTATATAGCTCACTGGAAAAACACCAATTATATTTGAAAAGATAAATATGGTAAGGTTTTATGGGAAGTATCATTTATTTATCATTGCATAAAGAATATTGAAATTCAGTATATTGAAAAGTAATTGTGACCCACCTTAAAATGTGATATTGCTTTTCCCACGTGAGAGAATACAGATTTCTAGGGGGAAAAAAAATTCCAAGACAGCTCAATTGCTTTTTCACATAGCTAATATTCAATAATGCAAATAAGCTAGCATAATGCATACTGACTTTCATGAGACAGTTTGAAGTTAGTTTAAGAAAAATTATACAATCACCATGTATGTTTTTCATGAGTATATTTTGAATGTAAGCTTATTTATCTGGATACCAATGTTATGCTTTACAGGGCAGCATTTAATTCAGAGGAAAGAGCAACTCATGTGCTATACAATTGCAATCAGTGGATAATAGAGGAGCAATACGTAAAAAGATGATCATTAAAAGTACCATCAAATTCTGTTAAAGTTCCTCTCAGAAACTCTATATACTGCAAAAGAAACATAGACTTCTTTTAATCAAAACGGTTGGTATTCAAGTGAATTAGTTTTCTGTGCTAATGCCCCTGTCACCTTCTGGAATCTGGCGATCATCCTGGTGTGAAGTGGGAGTGCAGCTAAGTGACCTCACTCAATGATAACATCTCTGCGATGACTCAGACATCCACTGCTGCTGTCCGTGTGACTACTGCTACCTCATTCTGGATGAGAACCTTTGGAGCTGTGAAACCAGAGAACGATCTTTCATTAGTTCATTAATCTTTCTGACAAACTCTTATTCATCATTTAAGGCCCAGAAACCACATTGGCAACATTAATTACTCCGTTATCTAGAATCCTCTAGCTTTTTAAGAATATTCTAATGTGAGTATGCACTGACTTAAATATTCTTCTCTTTCTAATCACCTTGCCTAACCGGAATGCTGCACATTGATCATGTGTGTGTATGTGCATAAATACACACCTGCATGGAATTGTACATAAATTCTATATATGTTAAGATTCTAACAGATAAGATCTGAAAGGCTAACTTTCTGTAACAAAGAGAACATAAACACAGTGACTTGAATAAAGTAGAAGTTTTTTATCGTTTATATATAAGAGTCTCAAGGTACGTGGCTGAGGCTCTGATGAAGCTGCCCTGGTCCACAAAGTAGTTCAGGGAAACTGTCACTGAACAAGTTATTTCCTGTCCTCTAGGGCATTGTCTTTGTTGCATTGTCAAAGCTGGTCACCCCTTTCATGTTCCAGCTCACAGTAAAAAGGAAAGGAAAAGGAAAAAACAGCCTGCTCTTTATTTTAATGCCTATACTTAGAAGTGCCACTAATTATTTCCCTAACAGCTACTAAACTCAGTCACGTGAATGGCCATATCTACCTGCAAAGGAAAATGGGATATGCAGCCTCTAATGGAGCAGCCATGTGTGTCCATTATAATGGAAGAAGAGAATGGCTATCTGGGAAAGTACAATAATTTGCCACTTTCACTGCATATATGACATAAAGTAACAAAGGCTGATACAGGAAAAATCCAGAGTAATCAGGAAAAAAAAAAAAAAAAAAGAACCCGAATGTTCTTCAGCAGTGGTTCTCAACTAGGGGGCATTCCAGTTCTGGAGACGTTTTTGGTGGTTATGATTGGGGATGATTTCCTGCTGTCAACTAATGCATAGAGGCCAAAGATGGGACTAATCATCCTATAACACACAAGAGAGCAGCCCACATCACAAACAATTATCTGGCTCAAAATGTTAATACAGTTGAAAAACTCTATATAACTTTCCTATGTCCAAAATATCACATGCCATTTGAAACAAATTGGGAGCATAAAAGTTATACAAGGACAACATATCAGAGATATTTACGTTTCTTTTGCTGTTTTACCTGTGTCACCCCTACTTGAACTGAAGCTGTTTGAGATTAGAAATCTCCTTTTGTTGTTTTCATTACAGGCATGAGGGTAATCGGTTCTTTTTTTTTTTTTTTAATAGATACTGATGAAGACAGAGCATCCCTTCTGTGCATTGCCCTACACCAATTTCTGTGGTGACTACTGAAAAACTCATGGACCCTGTGCTCAAGGTCCCTGCCACTGAGAGCCATTGTTTTTGTTATTTCTCGAAACCCTAACCCTAGTCCTAGCCCTAATCCCCACATCAGTTCTATTTCTACGCATTTTGATCACGTTTGTAGAGATGCCTGTGTCTGAAGGTTGCTTCATGCACCTCAGGCCACCACACTTGGAAAGACTAAGTTAGTGACCCATGGCCTTCATTTCAAATGTTTTCTGTCAAAGCAAGCCAAATCAGGAATCAGCTCTAAATCATTAACTTTTTAACAACTGAGCTAGATGGAAACATAATTAAGATTTACAGGACTATAAAGGAGGTGACTGCTATTTAACCATTCAAAAAGGGAAATGGAAAGAATATCCCAGGCTTTATAAGATCCTGTAGTGTAACAAGCATACCTAGCGAGCTGAGAGGAGTGAATTAGGAAAATAAGTATTTGGTGAATTTCATATGAACTTTTGACCTTCTCAAGGGTTACAAAATTGCTTTTCTACCCCATGAGCCAGCCTCTGGAGAAACTTTTATTCCTACTTTGTCTTCTCTTCTCTGTCTCTACTTTTCTGTCTCTCTGTTTGTCTGTCTCTTTCTCTCTTTCTCCTCCCCTCCCTGTTCCTCCCATGTTTCCTTCCTCCCTCATTTTTCAAATTGTCCCAAACATCATTCCTCAGCTATCAATTCAGGCTTGCCTGTACCTGACCTAGTGTCCTTTTGCAAACTTTCTTAAACCAGGCCAGAGATCATACAATATGAAGTTTACCTCTTTCAGTCGCCATACATCCCTTAATTTGCCCAGAGACAAAATTAGATTTTCCAGCAGTGCCTCAGTGTTCTCCACTGGGGAAAAAATATATTATGATCATTATCAAGTGCACCATAAGGAATCACAAGAAAGGCAACATTGTGCATGGAGCTTATTGAATTGCAAACAGCCTTCTCAGAAATCAAAGCACCCCCTGATGCAAATCAGATGCTTACATAATGCTATTTCCTTGGAGGGTGACAAAGGAGTGATGGGATTAAGATGCCCCTTTGTGGTACAGCAAAGCTTTTCTGTCTTCTTGCTTAAAGCAGAATATTTGACATATTAACTGGATTGGCACGAAATGTATCCAAATCTATTGAATGCACCTATTTTTCTTGATAGAAATTGTAACAAGCCTCTTACCCAGGGATTTGAAGCTGCTAGAAGCTACTATAATGTTTCTGCCCCTTTCCACCCCCTACTTCTGTCTCTCCGTATCCCCCCCTATCCTTTCCATAATCCTTAGATATTTAACAAAAACTGGTCACAGCATGAATGAAAAAAAATCCACCTTGTTCTCACTGGATTTTATAAGTTAGCATCATTTTAAAACATCAATTGTACACACATGTGCTGCAGTGCTTTTCTGTTTTTTTACAGATGGCGCACCAAATTAGGACCAGTGATCCAGCAGTCATTTTGCATAAAGCCAGATTCCAGTTTGACAGGGCTATGCATCACCACACACCCTTAAGAATAATGCTCTGCTGTGTTTACATGTGTCTTCCCAGCAGCTGATTTCTAAAATGGGCGCTGATGCATGGCATGTATTAGAGACTGGAATATACCTCCTATTGTGCAAGCTAATGAAGCCAACTGTATTTCCTGCAAGAGGGCCCTGTCTTCCTTTCTTTTGTCCTTTCTTTTTTCCTATCTTCTCTCTACTTTCTCCTCCTTATTTCCTTCTTTTCCTTTGTCATCATTCCTTCCAGTCATGTTTTCCTCTTTGATAAATTTTTTTTTTCCTTTCCTACTAATTTAGAGGCTCCTTGAAAATGGCGCTGTATCTTAGTCTTTATACCTTCAGGATTTGGCCATAAAAGGGTGTCAATAAATGCTTATTAAATAAACTGTTGATGCTATATTTCTAATAGTTAAAAGCATATTCATCTGTGATGATGGCATAATGCTAATACATAAAAATTTTACCTTTGTTATTGTTACCCAAATCACTACTGCCATAATCGTTGACCTATCATTATTACTGTAATGTATGCTTATTCTCCACACCAAATATTGTAAGTATTATTTATTTAATTCTGTAGTGACCTTGTTAGTATCTCGTCTATAGAATGTAAACAATAACAGCACCTTCTCCATAGGTTTCGTGGGAAGACTAAATAATATGATATGCAGAAAGCAATTATCAGAATAAGAAGTATTCTATGTGTTAGCTATTGCTATAATGATTATGATTTTAGTTTCCATCTGACAGTTGAAGGAATAGGAACAGAGAGGTTAGGTGGTTTTCCAAAAGCCACTCAACTGTTAGGTGATAGAAACTGGAAACAAACTCAGTATTGGCTCCATTGACAAGGCCATACTAATACTGCTTTTCCAGTGTTAGAATTTATAACAGTAAAAGTAATAGTAAGTCAAATAACTAACTGTGATGTTTAGAAAGATAATTTTTTTCAAAAAAAAAAAAAGGTGTAGATTGACCATAATTCTAAGACAAAATATATAGTGTCAAAAGGTTTTACACTTACCATTAAAGTTTTCTTTATCACACATTGGGAGCACCATGCAATTATACTGCTGTAGACAAAAGAAATTTACCTACGAAGCTGTTGTTTTTGCTAAAGCAATAATATTCAATTTTATATTTTTTATACTTGATATCAAACAAAACTGAGTAGTTGATGGACTTCATTTCTATGGCAATGTCTAAAAGGTGAGATCTGCTCTAAAGGACAAATGCCAGCCTTTCTTTATCCCGTTCTTCCTTTCTCCTTTTCTGCTTTGATGGTCTCTGACTTTGGTTAATGTCTTTTAGAGTTAATGAGATGATTATAGGTTAAAGTAAATATTTAAGAATTTAAGTCAATATTTACATGAGGGATAAGGGAATTCACACATTTAAAAATCATAATATTTTTGTTTAGAAGAGTTCACAAACATGAATAGAAATAATTATTAAAAATTACTACATATGACCACATTATCAATGACCACATTGTAGTGAATCTCACATCATTGCTTATAAGATGTACCTTATTTTCTATAGAGCTAAGAAATAAAAATTCAGCCAGTCAAGGCCTTCTTATCACTTAGTCTTTTTAAATTCTAACACTAAAAGAGTTTTTTTAGACTTATTCAAATATTAATTTTGATCACATTTGTCTTGTGTCTACATACAAAGAAAAGATCAGCAAACTATATTGGTTAAGGTATTCCTAAAATGTCTTCCTCTTTAGAACAGAGTCTTCTCAATCACCTGTTGATTCAGAGCCACCGATATGCCTGTTTTCCCACATGCTATCATCTCCTATGCCAAAAGAATATTGGGGATATACCATTCCTTGAGAGTCTATACAGGAAATTAAAGCTAACGGTGCTCATTTTTTAAACCATCTTATAATTGTGTAAGATCACTCTGCTTTTAATGATGCTACACACTTCTGTTTTATCATCCCACTGCTCCCACCACATTATGCATTGTTTAAAAAGTATTCTACTAGTATCTTATATCCAGGCTGTGGGCTTTGTTTTGTTTCCCAAAATCACTGGCAACCATTCTGAAAATTTTGTTAATAGTACTTTTAATGCTCAACCTTGCTCAGGCAATGATAACTGCATCTTTACTCAGGTACTTATAAACAAGAATGCCTGATCAACTATGATTTAAAAGATCAATTGTAAGACGTATCTTAATTTTAGTGTTAAAATTAGAAAAAAAAAGTGTGTCTCAGGGTCAATGAAATAAATGGAGTAGTGAAGAAATACATGGAACAAACTTTAACCTTTCTAGGAGAAAAAAACAACACAAATTATAGCTAAAGCAAAAATTCTTCTTTCACTTAGGATGTAAAAAGCAACAAAAAATGGTCACCTTCCTTGGACAATTAATCAACACTCTTCTAGGTAATACATAGGACAAAGAAGTCAAAAAATTTAAAAGTCAAATCAAAACATATATATTTAAAATTAATAAAATTTGTGGGATGTTAGCATTAAAATCATATATTAGAAATTAAGAAAGAGATAACCAAAGCTTCTACTTCAGTAAAATAGAGAGGAAAGTCAATTAAGTTTAAGACAAGCAGAAAAAGAAAAGAATGAAGACAAGACTTTTTCAAACAAACAAAAGAACTCAATGCCCATGTATCTGCACAATGAGAAATGTCAAAGCATGCATTTTAGGACGCCATATGAAAATTTGAATATACACAAATAACTAACCATGGATATGATAAAAATTAAGTATAAGAGAATTTTTATTTTCAATGGATTAAAAAGGCTAGGTATCTGAGTAAAAAAAATAGTAATAATGCATCATTAGGTTTTTAACATATACAGAAGTAATCGTAGCACAAAAATAAATTGGATGAAAATAAGGAAATGAAAGTACACAGTCATAAAATGAAGTGGAATAATATATTTTAAAGTGGGGTAATACATTTTGAAGGTTGACTATGTTATAAGCCATAGAAAAATAAAAATTAAAAATTAAAAGAATCAGATGATAAAGATACAAAATAATAGCAAGTTAGCAGATTTACACTCATTCATTTTAATAATTATATTTAATATAAATGGCTTAAACCCCTCAACTAAAAGGCAGAGAGTGTCAGACTGGGTAAAAAATTAAGATCAAATGCCTCCCACAAAAAGCCCACTTTGAATATCAAGATATCAGTAGTTTAAAAGGAAAAGGATGGGAAAGTATGTGCCAAGCAAATACTGTTCAAAAGGAAGAGAGAGTGGCTATATTAATACAAAATAGAATACAAAATAAGAAATAACTTCCAGGCATAAAGAGAGACATTGTTAGGAAAAAATTCTCAGTGAGTCTCTAATATATCCTAACATCTTGTGATACCTTTTATTATGGACAATTTTTTTTAAGGTTTTCGTGTAGTGAACAGCTTTGAGAGAGATATCTTGTGTCTCCCTTCACCTCCAGGGCATAGGGCAGATTTGTTTGCTGTCCATGAGAGGAAAGATAATGTCCTCCAGGAAAGATATCGGGCAGGCTTCCTAACAGTGATCTTTATAGGATTGGGGTTTTCTAAGTTCAGGGTTGCTCAGGTGGACACAAACCCACTCCGCATATACTGTCCTTCTGGACTTATCTGTGCCTTGTACTCAAGAGATTTAGAAAAACAGGGGATATTGATGTAAACATGAAGTTCATACCATTTTCTGTGTTGTAATATATGGCTTTGTCTCTGACCCAGGGTCTTATGTTTCCTGCCAGAATCTATGAAACTTGTGCCACTGTGATAGTAAATAAATCAATTTGTCAAGGAGACATAACAATCCTAAACATTTATTCACCATACAGATCATCAAAATATATAAAACAGAAACTGACAAACCTAAAAGGAGAAAGAGATTAATCAACCATAGTTGGACACTGCAAAATTTCTTTCTCGGTAATAAAACAATAGGACAGAAAATTAATAAGGATATAGAGAATATAAAATAAAAACACTATGAACCAATTTGATTTAATTTATATTTTTAGAACACTCAGCCCCAAAACAACAGAATACATATTCTTTTAATGTACAAAGAATATCTACCAAGATAGACCATATTATGGGCCATAAAACAAACATCAAAATATTAAAAAGAATTAAATCAATGTGATTTATCTGGTTACAATGAAATTAAAATAGATATTGATAGAAAAAATTGAAATGTGCCCAGTTGCTTGGATTTAAACAATGCAATTTTAAATAACCTATGATTTAAAGGAGGGAATTACAAAACATTTGTAATGGATAAAAATGAAAATATAACAAAGAGATGAAGTTAAGCAACATATGAAGAGAATTAGGACAAATTATTACATTAGAAATATCTCAAATCAATAAACTAAGCCATCATCTTAACAACTACAAAAAGAAAAAAATATATAATACAATAAAAGGGAAATAATGAAGAGCAAAAGTTAATTAAATGAAAAAATTAATAAACATAAAAACTGGTTCTCTTAGAAGTTCAAGTTTGTAAAGCTCCTGGAAACACAAACTATTGAAGCTCACTCAGGAAGAGGGAGACAACCCCATAGCCTGCTATCTGTTAAGTTATTTGAATTTGTAGCCTAAAGCTTTTCCCCATAGTAAATTTTAGACCCAGGTGGCACAGTGTGATATTTAAAGAAATATCTCAATTTTACACAAACTCTTTCTGAAAATAAAAGATGTGAGAATACTCAACCCATTTTATAGGGCTTGCTGATACCAAAACCAGACAACAACAATATGAAAAAAGAAACCTTAAAACAGACCACTATTAAATGATTTTTAAAAATTCAATATGAGCCAATATTTTCACCTGAACATAAATGCAAAATTCTGTAAGAAATTATTAGCAAAATAATTTAGAAATGTATAAACATAATGATGCAACATGAATGGCATTTATTTCTAAAATGCAAAGGTGGTTACCCATATGAAATCAATTCCTATAACTGACTATATCAAAACCATCTAGCTGAAAAATGTACTATCTAATAGGTGCAATAGAAAAATTTGAAAAAATTCAACATATATTAAAAATAAAAAATGTCTCAGCAATCTAAGTTTAGCACAGAACTTCTTTAATTTGATTAAAGGTACTTATTGTACCCAAATAGTGCTTTGGGTACAATATTGTTCACATAATGTAGTTAACAATAATAGAATGTCCAGTCTCACCACTTTTATGCAACATCATGTGGGAAGTCTTGGCCAATGTAATAAGACAAGGTAAACATATTAAAAGTTATACAGGCTTGAAGGAATAGTTGTAGAGCATCATGGTCATATATGAATACAATCCCAAAGAGTCTATAATATACCTCCTAGAAATTGTAAATGAGATTAGAAAGATCACAAGGTTCATGGTCAAATTATGAAAATTGATTATATTTTTATATAGTAGTACTAAACACTTAGATATTGAAATAAATGTAAAAACCTTCATAATTTATATCATAAAAAGAAAACATGAAATACCCAGGGGTTACTCTAACTAATCTAGTATGTGCAATAATTTTATGCTGAAAATAGAAAACACTGATGAGTGAAATTTTAAATAATCTAAAAAAATTGAGAGATATACCTTTTTCATGGATTGGAAATCTTAATATTCCCAGATTGATATGTAGATTCAAAAGAATACTAGTTACAATACAATGAAGCTTATTTTTAGGTAATGGGAATGTAGTTCTATAGTTTATATGGAAAAGCAATGGCCCTAGGTTAGTCCGACAAATTTTGAAGCAAAAGAACAAGTTTGGAGAAAACATGAAGCCCAATTTCTAGACTTGCTATAAAGTTTCAATAATCAAGACAGTATAGTTTTAGTGGTAGGATAGACATATTGATAGATGGAATAATATAAGTAGTCCTAAATATACCCATATGTCTGTAGTCAATTAATTTTTGACAAATGGCATGTCCCAAGGTAATTCCAAGAAAATATATTCTTTTCAATAAATTGTGCTGGGGAAAGGAGAAAAAAACCTCATCTCTTCTCTTCCCACACATTGTATACAAAATAACCCAGATTAACTTAAGATGAATCATAGACATTAATAATTAGGAAATGTCAAATTTAAATCACAAGAGATATCACTACATACCTACTAGACTGGCTAAAATTACACACTCACACAAAAATTACTAGTGAGGATGAAAAGCATATGCAGTTCCCGTAGATTGTTAGTGGAAATAGAAAATGGTATTGCTACTTCACAAAACAATTGTGCATTGTGGTATAAAGTTAAATATATACTTAACATATAAACCAACTGTTCCATAACAAGATACTTTTGTAAGTGTTGAAAATATAGCTCTACACAAAGACTTGTACCTGAATCATCATAACAGTTATATTTATAATCACCAAAAACTGGAAGTAATTCAAAATCTAGCTGGTGAATAAATACACAAATTGTGGTTCGTCCATAGGATAGAACACTTCTAAACAAAAACAAAAAACAATTTAATGATACATCAAAACATGATGTTCTTAGCCTGAAGCTAAGTGAAAGAAGCCAGTCAAAATGGTTACATATCCCATGTTTTCATTATATGCTATTCCGGAAGAAGCAAAATTATAGCAACAAAATCAACTCAGTGATTTGCAGGGGCTGAGAGTAGGCTAACCTCCCTCACTACATAAGTAATCAAGACGATGTTTTACAGTGATGAAAATATATCAATTGATTATAGCTGTGGTTACACACAGTACACATTTATCACATTCAACAAACTGTACAAATAAGTAATTTTTGCTGTATATAAATCACATCCCAACAAAAATGAAGAAAACTAAACCAAAAAAAGGGAAATCAAAGTGATAATGTTATTGTGTCTATATATTTCAGCAGTGACTACCAAAACATTTTTGGATAGTATGTCAATACATGTCAAGAGCCTTAAGTATGTACCTACATTTTACCCACACTTCTTTATTTTCATAGTCAAAGAAAACGTATTAACATATAAGAAAAATTATAGACATAAAGATGTTTACTATAGAATTATTTATAATAGTGAAACATAGAAATTACCTTAAGATCTAACAATGCGTAAATAACTAAGATATAGAGAAACATCCTGATTCAGACTTTCAATAAATAAAAGGCCTGTAGAACAAAATAAAAAAGATCACGATGCAATGTAAAGTGAGGGGGTAACATACCAACTGTATTTAAGGTCTTGTGTTAAATAATGGTTGACCACATACACATGTACTTCTCATTCCCAAGAGTTGTTATAGTTGGTGACATAGAAATAGGAGTGAAACCTTACCTAAGGGATCTCACATTTTTATTGTGTCCCTTTTCCACTTCAGCCTCCTGTAAACCCCCACCTCCATCTTTGAGGCATCCATTCACAAACCAAAATTCTATGAACCAAGTTTTAAAACCCTCATGGTAAAGTATTTTTCTCAGGCTTTTTATTCTGTTTTGAATTTAAATAATAAATCTAAGGTCATGGCTATAGAAATGAGACATATTAAAAAAAATCAGCCAAACAAACAAAAGCAAGTCAACCAAACATGCACAAACTATTCTATTGTTTTAAAAGTAATTTTATCATGACTAAAAAATCTATTTGATTTAATCTAGCATGATTTGATTTAATATTAATTATTGATGGTTAAAAATGACTGATTATTGATGTGGTTAGTAGGTATACATGCAATTTAAATAAAATCTGTCATTCTTTTGAGCTTAAATGTAAAGATAGGATTTTCAAAGGAAAGTCGTCTTTTGTTTTAAATATTTCATTTTAAGGATTAAATAATCATACAGCTAAAAATATTTAGGATTTGAAAACAATTTATTTTTCTTTTCAGCTGCAGTGGGGTATAACTGAAAAAAGATTTGTATGATATTTATAGTATATGGTGTCAGACTCAAGATGGCAGGGAGTAAGTGGAAGCTACACTAACCTCCCAGGACCAATCCAGAATTACAACTAAATTGTAGAGAGAGTATCCTAAATAACCAACTGAACACTAGCTATAGAGAACCTTATAACCACAGACAGAAGAAACTACTTCACCACAACATGACTGGTAAGGAGTGCAGAGACTTGAGGGGGCTGGCTGGGCTCCAATGGGTGGCAGCTGAAGATCGGGAGGGATAGTTCAGGGGCTGGGGAGTTCTCCTGAGGAGGGTGGGGTCTAAACCCCAAGTTGGTCTCCCCAGCCTACAGCACCAGGGCTGGAAAGGAACCAGATAACATCCAGCTGTGAAAAGCAGAAGGGTTCCTGTCTGCTAGGGAGAGACAGCTGGTGATTCAGAGAACTTCTTAAAGGGTCAATGCACAAAATTTCACTTGCAGCTACTGAACCCTGGGATCTGGGACAGGGAAGGCAGAGTGGACTAGAGATGCTTGAGGAGAGTCTGGGGTTGGTGGCTCTTGGGAGAGAACTGAAGGAACAGCTGCCAGGATCCCAGTGCCCAGTCATTCCACATACTGAAGAAGCCATCTTTCTCAGGCAGAGCACTCCTTTCCAAGTGACATCAGCTTGAGGAGAAGAAGCAAGAGCCCCGCCCACAAGAATTACTCTGCCTCACCCTGTGGAGTTTAAGCTGGGATGCCAATGATCACATTTTGATTAGTTTAACAACTGATCAGTCCAACAACTGATTAGTTTAACTGCTAAGGTGGAAAATACAAAATTGGAAGATAAAGAAACAGACCCTAAATGAAAGAAACAGAGAATTCTCCAGGAAAATAACTAGATGAAATGGGGGCAAGCAATTTATCAGGTAGAGAGTTTAGAGTAATGATTATAAGTATACTCAGAATCATGAAAGACATAAAAACCATAAAAAAGAACCAGGCAGAAATAAAGAATGCAATATCTGAAATAAAAAAATACACTGGAAGGAATAAACAGTAGGTTAAATGAAACAGAGGACTGAATCAGTGATTTGGAATACAAGATAGACAAAACACCCAGGCAGAGCAACAAAAAGAAAAAGGAATATTAAAAAATGAGCAGGGCTTAAGAAACATTTTGGACAACATGAGTGGAACAACATCCATATCATGGGAATACCAGAAGGAGCAGAGAGTGAACAAGGGATTGAGTACCTATTTGAAGAAATAGTGACTGTAAACTTCCCTAATCTGTTGAAGGAAAAGGACATACAAGTCCAGGAAGCTCAGAAAGCCCCAAACTAGTTAAACCCAAAGGGGCCTACACCAAAACACATCATAATTAAAGTGACAAGGCTTAAAGACAAGGAAAGAATCCTAAAACCCACAAGAGAAAGCAGGTAGTTATCTACAAGGGAGCTCCAGTTAGACTGGCATCTGATTACTTAACAGAAATATTTCAAGCCAGAAGGGAGTGGCGTGAAATATTCAAGGTGATGAAAAGCAAGAAACTACAACCAAGGTTACTTTACCCAGCAGGGCTATAATTTGAAAAAACTAAATGAGTTTATTAACACCAAACCAGCACTTCAATAAATATTAAAGGCTTGCCTTAAGAAGAAGAAAAAGAGAAAGGAAAAAGAAAAATAGTAAGAGTCTAATAATAAAATGGCACTACATACATATCTGTAAATAATCACCTTAAATATAAATGGATTAAATGCTCCAACCAAAAGACATAGGGTAGCTGAATGGATAAGGGAAAAAAAAAAGTATATATATATATAATATATATATCCTCCAAGACACCCATCTCAGATTGAAAGATACACACAGGCTAAAAGTAAAGAGATAGAAAAACATATTTCATGCAAATGGAAAAGAAAAATAAAAGCTGGGGTAGCAGTACTTATATCCCACAAAATAGACTTTAAAACCAAGGTTATAGTAATAGACAAAGGCCACTACATAATGATAAAGGGAAAAATTCAACAAAAGGATATAACCCTATTAAATATTTATGCACCCAACATAGGAACACCTAAATATGTAAAGCAAATCTAGATGGACATAAAGGGAAAGATTGACAGAAACACAGGCAGAGTCAGTAATTTTAATATACCATTGACTTCAATGGATAGATCTTCCAGACAGAAAATCAACATGAAGACAGAGGTCTTAAATGACACACTAGATCAAATGGACTTAACTGATGTCTTTAGAGCATTTCACCCCAAAGCAGCAGAATATACATACTTTTCAAGCTCACATGGAACGTTTTCTAGGATATACCACGTTAGGACATAAACCAAGTCTCGATAAATTTAAGAAGGTTGAAATTATATAAGGTGTCTTCTCTAACCACAATGCCATGAAACTAGAAATCAATCACAAGAACACTAAAAAACACACAAACACATGGACGTTAAATGACATGTTATTAAACAATGAATGAGACAAGGAAGAAATCTAAAGATACCATGAAACAAATGAAAGTGAGGGTATGACAATCTAAAAATCTGTGGGACACTGGGAAAGCAATTCTAAGAGGGAAATTCATAGCATTACAGGTCTATCTCAAAAAACAAGAAAGAGCTCAAATAAACAATCTAACTTCTCACTTAAAAGGAACTTGAAAAAGAACAACAAACAAAGCTTAAAGTAAGTAGAAGGAAGGAAGGAAGTAATACAGATCAGAGCAGAAATAAATGAAATAGACTCTAAAAAAACTATATCGATGAATCCAAGAGGTGGTTCTTTGAAAAGATATACAAGATAGACAAATCTTTAAATAGACTCATAAAGAAAAAAGGGGAAGGACCCAAATAAATAAAATCAGAAATGAAAGAGGAGAAATAACAACTGACAGCAAAGAAGTACAAAGGACTGTAAGAAAATATTATGAACAACTGTATGCCAACAAACTAGACAACCTGGATGATATGGATAAATTTCTAGAAACATACAATCTTCCCTGTCTATGTCCTCCCTAGAGAAGTGTCTGTTCAGGTCCTTTGCCCATTTTTAAATTGGCTTGTTTGTCTTCCTGGAGTGAAGTTAGTTCTTTATATATTGTGGAAATCAAACCTTTGTCCAATGAAGCATTGGCAAATATATATTCCCATATGGTTGGTTCCCTTTTCATTTTGCTGATGTTTTCTTTCACCATGAAGAAACTTTTTATTTTGATGAAGTCCCATTTGTTTATTCTTTCCATTATGTCCCTTGATCTAGGAGACATAGCGGTGAAAAAATTGCTGCATGGATTATCTGAGATTTTCCTGCCTATGTTCTCCTCTAGAACTTTTATGATATTGTGTCTTATATTTAAGTCTTTGATCCACCTTGAGTTTATTTTTGTGTATGGGCTAAGTTGGAGGCCGAGTTTCATTTTTTTGCATGTAGCTGTCCAGATCTCCCATCACTAGCCATCAGAGATGCAAATTAAAACCACAATGAGATATCACTTTACACCAGTCAGAATGACCATCATAACCAAATCAACAAACGACAAATGCTGGTAAGATAAACAAGTGGAGAAAAGGTAAATCTAGTACACTGTTGGCGGGAATGCAGACCAGTGCAGCCAGTGTGGAAAACATTATGGAAATTCCTCAGAAAACTGAAAATGGAACTGCCTTTTGACCCAGCAATTCCACTGCTGGGATTATACCCTAAGAATCCTGAAACACCAATTCAAAAGAACCTATGTACCCCAATGTTCATAGCAGTACAATTTACAATAGCCAAGTGTTGGAAGCAACCTAAGTACCCATCAGTAAATGAGTGGATCAAAAAACTGTGGTACATTTACACAGTAGAGTAGTACACAGCAGAAAGAAAGAAGGAGCTCCTACTGTTTGTGACAGCATGGATGGATCTGGAGAGTATTATGCTAAATGAAATAAGCCAGGAGGTAAAAGATAAATACTATATGATTTCACTTATAAGTGGAAACTAATCAACAGAACAAACAAGCATGCAAAATATAACCAGGGACATTGAAATAAAGAACAAAATGACAGCAACCAGAGGAGAGGGGGGAGGGATAATTGGGGGAAACAGGGGAAGAGTAATCAAAGAACATGTGTACAGGGCATGTAGACAAAGCCAAAAGGGGATAGGATCGTGGGTGGGAGGTGGGAATGGGAGGGGCAGGGGACGTGGTAAGGGGGAAATGGACAAAACTGTGCTTGAACAACAATAAAAAAATAAAAATAAATAAATAAATAAAAATCTTTGAGTTCCAAAAAAAAGAAACATACAATCTTCCAAAACTATATCAGGAAGTTTCAGAGAATCTGAATAGAGAGTTACACTTAGTGAAATTAAAGCAGTAACCTAAATACTCTGAACAAATGGAAGCCTTGGACCAGATGGCTTCATGGGGAATTTACCAAATGTTCCAAGAAGAGCTAAAACCTCTGCTTCTCAATCTACTTCATAAAATTCAAGAGGAGGGAAGGCTCCCAAACTCATTTTATGAGGCCAACATTATCCTAATTCCAAAACCAGGTAAACACACTACAAAGAAAGAAAATTATAGACCAATATCACTGATGAACATAGATGGTAAAATCTTCAATGAAATATTACCAAATCAAATACGGCAATGTATCAAAAAGATCACACACCATGATCAAGTGGGATTTACTCTGGGAATGCAAGGTTGGTACAACCTTCACAAATCAATAAAAGTGCTTCACTACATAAATAAAATGAAGGATAAAAACCACATGATCATATAAATAGATGAAGAAAAAGCATTCAATAAAATCCAGAACCCATTTATGATAAAGACTTTCATAAAGTGGTATTAGAGAAAAATATAACTAATCATAATAAAAGCCAATATGACAAATCCATTGCCAGCATCATACTCAATGGGCAAAAACTACAAGCATTCCCATTAAGATCACAAAAAGACAGGGATGCCTGGTTTCACCTCTCTTATTCAACATAGTACTGGAAGTCCTAGCCACAGCAATCAGACAAGAAGAGGAAATAAAAGGCATCGAAATTAGACAGAAAGTAGTAAAATTATCTTTATTCTCAGATGACATAATTTTGTACATAGAGAACACCAAAGATTTGACCAAGAAACTACTAAAAGTGATAAATGAATTCAGCAAAGTAGTGGGATACAAAATTAATATGCAGAAATCTATGGCATTTCTATATGCCAATAATGAGCTAACAAAAACAGAAATTAATAAAACAATTCCATCTACAATTGCTTCAAAAGAATATACCTAGGAATAAACCTAACCAAGAACGTGTAAGACCAGTACTTAGCAAATTGTAAGATACTAAAGAAAGAAATTGGAGAAGATACAAATAAACGGAAGCACATGCCATGTTCATAGATGGGAAGAATTAACATCATTAGAATATCCATGTTACCTAAAGCAATATATAGATTCAATGTTGTTCCTTTCAAGATTCCATGACATATTTCACAGAACTAGAACAAATATTTCAAAAATTTATATGGAACCACAAAAGGCCCTGCATAGCAACAGCAATCCTGAGAAAGAAGAACAAAGTTGGAGGAATCACACCACCTAATATCAAACTATACTATAAGGTTTTAGTAATCAAAACGGCATGACACTGGCATAAAAACAGACACATAGATCAATGGAACAGGATAGAGAACCCAGAAATAAACCTACACCTTTATAGTCAATTAAATTTGACAGAGGAAGTGAGCACATACAATGGGCTAAAGATAGTTTATTCAATAAATGGTGTTGGGAAAATTGGACAGATATAAGCAGAAAAATGAAACTAGCCCACTTCCTTACACCATACACAAGAATAAATTCAAAATGGATCAACGACTTAAATGTTATACCAGAAACCATAAAAATCCTAGAAGAAATTATAGGCAGCAAAATCTCAGACATTTCTTGTAGAAATTTTTTATTGGATATACCTCACGAGGCAAGGGAAAATAAAAGAAAAAAGAAGCAAATGGGACTACATCAAACTAAAAATATTTTTTGCACAGCAAAGGAAATCATCAACAAAATATAATGACAACCCAAAGATTTGGAGAATACATTTGCTGATACATCTGATAAGGGGTTAATATCCAAAATTTATGAACACTTACAAAACTCAACACCAAAAAAAAAAAAAACAATTAAAAAATGGGCAAAGGACCTGAATAGACACTTCTCCAAAGAGGATGTACAGATGGCCAATAGACATATGAAAGGATGCCAAATGTCATTAATCATCAGAGAGATGCTAATTAAAACCACAATGAGATACCATCTTACACCTGTCAGAAAGGCTATCATCAATAAATCAACAAATAGCAAGTGCTGGCAAGGATGTCAAGAAAGGGGAAGGCTTGTGCACTGCTGGCAGGAATGCAGGCTGGTATGACCACTGTGGAAAGCAGTAGGGAGATACTTCAAAAAATTAAGAATATGTCTGCCTTTTGACTCAGTGATCCCACTTCTGGGAATATATCCAAAGGAACCCAAAACACTAATTTGAAAGAACATAAGCACCCTTATGTTCATTGCAGCATTATTTACAGTTGCCAAGATGTGGAAGCAACCCAAGTGTCCATCAATAGATGAGTAGATAAAACAACTATTGGATATTTACACAATGGAATATTACTTGGCCATAAAAAATAGAAAATTTTACCCTTTGCAATAGTATGGGTGGAGCTGGAGAACATTATGCTAAGTGAAATAAGCTAATGAGAGAAAGGCACTGTATGATTTCACTTATATGTGGAATCTAATGAACAGATGGAGAGTAGGATGACAGCGGTGGGTGGAGGGATTGAGCAACAAAAGAAAAAATACTCATGGGCATGGACAACAGTGTGGTAATTGCAGTGAGGAGGGGAGTATAAGTAGTCTAAAAGGTAATGTTAAAAAAAATACAATAAAGATGAGAAGTAAAAAAAAAAAAGACAAAAACAAAAATCCAGAAATAAGCAATTTGTAAGTTTTAAATTGCAAAAAAGAACAAAATTTATGGTGTGATTATTTGATATGGTACACAATGTAAAAGGATATCCACCAATAAGATAACACATCCTTCACCTCCCATATCTACTTTTTCTTTTTGTGAGAATACAATTTCAGCTCTCTAAGCAAATTTCAGTTATACAATTCAGTGTTATTAACTACAGTCACCTTATTATAATTAGATAATCAAATATATTATTCAACTTATAACTGAAATTTTAAACCCTATTACAAGTATCTCCCTACTTCCTCCATCCCTCAGTTCCTGTAAAGCTGTACATTTTGGCCATTTTAAAAAAATATTCTACATTTAAGGGATGCCATACAGTATTTGTCTTTCTCTTATTTGACTTAGTATAATGTCCTCTGGGTTCATGCTTGTGGTCACAAAAGGCAGGGTTTCCTTCTTTTTAAAAGCTAAATAATATGCCATCATGTGTATATACTACATTTTCTTTATCCATTGAGAAGACTTTATCCATGAAGTTGTCTTCATAACTTGGCCATTGTGAATAGTGATGAAATGAATGTAGGAGTACAAATATCTCTTCAAAACAATGATGTTATTTCCTTCAGATGTTTAGCCAGAAATGAGATTGCTGAATTATATGATAGTTCAACTTTTAATTTCTTGAGAAACCTCCATACACTATTCCACAGTGGCTGTGCCAGTTTTCATTCCCACCAACAGCATACAAGAGTTCCCTTTTCTCCACACCCCCATGAGCATTTTGTATTTCTTGTCTTTTTGATAATAATATTAACAGGTAAAAGGTGATACAGCATGTTGGTTTTGAGTTGCATTTCCGCAATGATTAATGATGTTGAGCACCTCTTTATGTACTTGTTGGTTATTTGTATTTCTTTGGAAAAATATTTATTCGGGTCCTTTGCCCATTTTTAAATTGGGTTGCTTTTGTTTTTGTTTTTGGGTTTTTTTTGTTTTTTGTTTTTTTTGCTATTGACTTGTATGTGTTCCTCATATAGTTTGGGTGTTAAGCCTGGCCCAAGCTGGTTGGAAGAAACTGGTTGTTTCTTAAAAACTTTTGTGAATATCCAAGCAGTTTTGTTCTTAGTGGATCCCAGTAGCTGAGGGTGTGCCAAGACCTGGTGGTGTCCTAAAGGGAGGATTTCAGTCACCACTAGATGCATGATGATTAGAAGCCAGACCCTCAAGCAGCTACTAAGAAGGTATGTAGGTAAGGGAGAAACTGGCAGATGGGTGACACAGGTTAATAAAATTATATAGGTTTCAAGTGTGCAATTCTATGATACATCATCTGTATATTGCATTGTGTACTCACCACCTAAAGTCAAATCTCATTCCCTCACTATACACTTGACCCCCTCTACCCTTCATTATTTCCTACCCACCTTTTTCTCTAGTAACCACCATACCATTGTCCATGGCTATGAGTTTTTGTTTGTCCTATTTGCTCATTTGTTGCTTTCCATTTTATATTCCACATATGAGTGAAATCTTGTGGTTCCATTATGAAAACAGTATAAAGTTTCCTAAAAAAATTAAGAATAGTGTTAAAATATGACCCAACAACCCAAGTTCTGGGTATCGACCCCAAAATTTTACAAACATTTATTTACAAAGATATATGTACTCTTATGTTAATTGCAGCATTATTCAAGGTGGTCAAGACATGAAAACAATGGGACTGTCCTTCAATGGGTGATTGGATAATGATGTGGTACATGTATATTATGCAATACTACTAGGCTACAATAAAAGATGAGATACTGCCATTTGAGACAACATAGATGGATATCATGTATGTTAAGCAAAATAACTCAAATAGAAAAAGTCAAGATGGGCATTTTTATCTGCTCCCTCTGTGCTGAACCTAGATGTGTAACCATGGGGGAAAGGGGGATGGTGAAGAAATAGGGATGAGTAGATGCATAGTGGATGAAAATGTGGTGTTCCTACGCCCCTAAAACTGCTTCTTGGTTGAGTTTAGGACACATGAATGTAAACCACATTGGTTATCTGAACTAGGTAATCTGGGGACCCATTCCACCACAGGAGTCTCAGCAGCTGGGTACCAGAACTGGGTATAAAATACTACCAAAGACATGCTGTCAACCTGGTTCTTTTGTTAGGGAGAGCCAAAGGAGAAGGGGGGATGCTCCTGTCTCCCCCAGGCTCATGGGTGGACTGCAGACAGTCCCTAGAAGTGCATGAAATTAGAATCTGGACCCTCAGGCAGCAGCTTGTTAAATATTCAGTCAATCCACCTTCAGGGAAATACTGGGATACGCGTGTTTTTGCCTGTTCCCTCTGTACTGAGCCTTGATGTTATAACCTCAAGAGTGCTTGCAGACCCATTAAGAACTACATCGTTTTAGTTCTGTGCATTTCGTGCACACAGTCAAGGGTGCCTTGTCACCACAGTATTTCCAGTCCTTCCCACCCATGCAATATTGGCATAGAGTAGGTGCTCACATAACTGATTAACAGGTGGATGAACTGAATCAGTAATATCCTAAAAAAGAGAAGAAAAGTGTATAAAGACAGCCATAGAAAAGGTGAATATCCAGCTAGTTTTTACTTTACAAATTAACTCCAGAACAATGGTTTCTTTAAAATATTTTTTTTAAAGATTTTATTGATTTATTTTCAGAGAGAGGAGAAGGAGGGAGAAAGTGAGGGAGAGAAACACGGATTGCTTGCCTCTCACACCCTCCCGCTGGAGACCTGGCCCCAAGCTCAGGCATGGGCCCTGGTTGGGGATCAAACAGATGATCTTTGTGTTTGCAGGTTGGAACTCAGTACACTGAGCCACACCCAGCCAGGGCAAAACAATGGTTTCTAATGCAAGTATACATCAGATTTTTTTTTTTTTTGGTAAGCTTTTAAAAATACAGATCTACTGAGTTAAAATTTCTGGTCATAGATATTTAAAAACAAATGCCTCATGGATTTTCTAATATAGTTAGTAAACTCTACTCTAACATGAGTTTTCTTTATGTTAATTGAAACATTATGAACTTTCAACCTTAGCACTGTTACACAAAACTCTATTTTTAAACAGTTTTGGGATAATCTACTGTTTCAGATTTTTAATTGAGAACACTGTCAATGACTTGGCAGAATTATGTAAAATTATTCTAGCATATTTCCTATGTAAAAATTCTACCAGTTTAAAATAACTTCCCCCCCTCTCTTTCTACGGATTAGCATTTTATTCACCCACCCTAGCCCCTTAAAGTATAAAAGATTTCAAGATTTAAAATGTGCCCTTGTCATGAACCACTCCAGAGTAGAAGGAACCAAGTAAATTCAGGTGATGTCTTACAGAGTAATTGCCTTCTTTTCATACTAATAAAAGTGGTCTCTCATGCCTACTTTTCCTGGCTCGTCCATATAACAGAGGCAACTGTGTCAACATTTAGCGACCTTAAATGTATGCCAGACGCTAACATGCACATAATAAACGTTTCTGTATTCAATAACCATCTTATAAATTATTCTGCACTCAAGGTGCATATTAAAATGCCTATTTTCCCTCCCAACAATGACATGTGTTCAAAAGTGGATAAATACTGGATATCTGTTATATATGTTGGCAAATGATAACACATTAAATAAAATGCTTTAAATGAAACCTAATGAAAAGACCATTTCACACCAAGTTTGTTCCACCAATAACATGCTCTAACCCTCACTCTGAAAAGATATGACCACTGAGTGGACAAGAAAAACATCACAGTTGGGATATGGTGGGAAAAAGAATCTGCAGAGAAAGAGACAGAAGGCAGTCATTTAAAAATGTAGATGTAAATGGTACTCACCTCCTTCGACTTTAAATTAGAGACTATGTGTCTGGGGCTGACAGCAGACTCTAGTAGTAAAGGTAATTCAGTTGCATACAGAGCCATTTATTTTGCTGGGAAAGAAGGCAGTCATTTTTATAATTTTAAGAGTGGTAAGCATTCTTTCTTTTATTCAATCAAAAGAGGAATGTATAACAGAAAATGAAAATCCTTCCTTTCAATACCATTATGACTGAGTCAACTAAATACCTTCTAGAATAGTATATATGCACAGAGACATGTATATGCATGTGTTATGAGTGTGCGTCTGTGTGTGTGTGTGTGTGTGTGTGTGTGAGAATGGCATCCTATATAGAAATTCTAATGGCTTCCATAAATTTGGTAGTGCCTTTCTGGCAATATGTAATAGAGATGCTCACATCACTGAAGGGAGAACACAGAAGCTCCTAATTGCCTATCACATTACTTTTGGAGCTAAATGGATGTTATATTTTTCAGGATTAAGAGATATATTTCCAAAGCACCAAAAAGATGGATGCCTCAGAATCCCTCATTTGCTCCAAAATCTGTTCATTGTTTGTCTTTTTATTGCTTTGTTATTGCCACAGTGAAAGATACCTTTGGTGCACAATGTTGTCTGCAGGATAATTTTTGCATCAAAAAAAAAAGAATTAATTATTTTCTGCCATTTTCCATTTTCATCACCAATTTCCAAGTGTCATGAAAGTGAGCTCTGTTTTTACACGACATTCCATTCTTATTACCATCTTCATCCCAAGAATGAAAGTCTGTAATGAAAGCAAAGCCATAGCTGGCATAGGAGGGCTGTTATAATTCACTCTCATGACAAAGATAGTAATGAGAAATGACAGTGGCGCAAAATGAGTCCTTTCCGATCCCATCCCCTTGGATGATAATGAAAACAGAAGATGGCACCAACTTTATTCATCTTCATGACACCTATTGTGACAGGATTGAAAGCTGCAGCTACAAACCTATCTGAAGTTACGGTCTCCCAGTCTCACTCCCATTATGTGTTTAAATAACAAAAACAAACAAAATAAAACAAAACAGACCACCATACTACCATTTCTCCTGGGAATCCAGTTATGGGGAGGTTTCTAGAAGCTGCAGAATTCCCTCTACTGTCCACAACTTCCATCTCCTAAAATCATGTTTACTTTTTTATTATGAATTCATCTTAGCAATGCTTCTAAAAGTAATGACGTGAAAGAGGAGGGAGAGAATATGGAAATACAGACATTTTTAAGTTAGAAATTGATTCTCTGACTCTCCTAAAAAAAATGCAAATTTAAGATATAAAATATTCAACTTATGCAACTAATGCAGAACCTGACCCACCCTTGCTTATTTTTTTCCTCTCCTTTCCTCCTCTCTCCTCTCCTCTCCTCCCTTTCTTTTTGAACTATGATTATATCTTTATAAAACCTAAAATGAATTTAGAGCTAAGTTGATCCAATCTCTGCATTTTATAGATGAAAAAGAGGCTTAGAAAGGTGAAGAATCTTATCCACCATTATCCAAATAGTACCAAAATACTCATTCATAATTTTTTGTTCTGATTCTTCTAGGGTGTAAGTTGAAATTCCAAAGAGAAAAGAAGACGGAAGTATTATATATGCATTTTTCTTGATTTCTTTGCAGCACCTCTGTAAAGGGAAGGTGGCATTCTCTCAAGGAATACATTTTA
The DNA here is from genome assembly GCA_004026545.1 of Mormoops blainvillei. NCBI lineage: Eukaryota > Metazoa > Chordata > Mammalia > Chiroptera > Mormoopidae > Mormoops > Mormoops blainvillei. The sequence continues at coordinate 85,495 of PVJD01001089.1, read as the reverse complement.
GAGTCACAAGATTCCTGGCTCTGCCTGTGCCTTTGGGTCAATCATGGATCTGTGTTTCAGCCTTCTACTATAAAACAAGTTTAGAAAATGTAAATGGTGTACAAAACAATCTATCTTAAACAGGTGAAGTGCTCACCTTATCTTTCCTCTTCTTACTGTTTTCAAATATGACTTTCTTCCATCTCCGCCTCACTTTGCTTCTAACTATTCTGTAGTCATGGGCTAAGGAGCAGTGTAAAGTTGCACGCGCTCAACTCCGGTGCTGGGTATCTCTGTGCTGCATCCTTTCATACCATAGTCCATGGACTGTTTGGATGACTTCTTACAATCATCCTCTACTTCTGGCAGTAAACCAAAATGGTCTATTTTCTCCTCTCTGCAAGCACCTGAGTCCTTTCAAAAACACTCAAACTAGGCTACTTTTCTTTGTATCTAGGCAGTGCATGTGAAAATGCATACCACCTAGTTCTGACACTCTCAAGGAGTGAAGTCAATCCACCGCATCTTATTCTTGCTTATAAAATAGGGCCTGCTCTGGGCAACGTCCTGGATTCACAGTTCTTTAGGCAACAGACAAACACCATTCTCTACCTCTGCAAACTCCAGGGAAAACATACCAAGCTGGAGGTATCCGCTCTATACCAGTATAAGAAGAGTTATCTATTTTTGTAGCTAACAAGCATTTAGCAAGGAATTGGGAATGTGTTAATGAAATGTCAATATTCCCTTTTGACAGACATTCCAATCTCTGGGTGATTATTTAGAGCTGTCCTTACTTGACTGGAGGGAAGAAGGAATAGGAGAGTCTTATACATATATTCCCACTAAATTCCTCACTGACTTGGTTCTCCAACAAATCTCTAACCTTCTGTTACACTGGCTGTTAGGAATCCAGGTGTTGATCAGTGGACCAGCTTAGCCATTTGGGGTGAATCTGTTGCATCTTTTTAGATAAGTTGTAAAACTTGTCCTTTATTGTCTCCGTTTTCAGGCTTTAGAAGAAATTGTGAGACCCAGCAAAAGTCTCATTGCATTGTTTACAGATCTCAAATGGTTGTTGTAATAAGGGTAACTTTTTGATGTAATGATAGTTTATTTTATCTTCTACTAAATACTTATATAATGACTCCTGAGTTGTGGGGCAACTGAAGTCTATGGAAGGTAAGTTCCTTCTTCTGATGCAAGAAACCACTGTTCTGCTTAAATCAAACATTTTAACACATATGGAGTAGAAATGTATGCTACAACACACTAATTTTTAATCAAATAAAATATCTAGGATTCCTAGAGTTTTTTGTGTTTTAGGATTTGTTACATTATAGAGCTTAAATGTAATCTACATTATAACTCCTCTACTTGGAAGATCCAGCATAACTTCAACCCAATCCAGAGTTGGCCAGGGCTCTTATTCTTGGGAAATTATTACCCTGTAAATACCTCTTTGTAAATAATGAAGCATTCATGGTTCCAGTAGCAGCCAGAGTACCATCAGATCTCTGCAGTGGTGATAGTTAGACTTAATTCTTATAGTTCCCTTAAGGTAACATGCTGAGATCTCTTTCAAACTTTTTGTTAAGTTTCTTAATCTACCCAGTAGCTTTTGGGGGGCTGATCTTTATAACAACCATTCTGCTTTTATACTTTCCTTTGAATACTTCCAGGCAAATGAAGAACCTTCAGACAAATGAATAAAAAAATTCTATTAAACAACAACCATATTTTTGATGGGAACAATGCTTGGGATTTGTAGATCTTCCATTTCCACTGATTAACATAACCTCTACCATGGTAACTATATTTTGAAACCTCACGTGTGCAAGGCTTTGTGTTCTGTAACCGTAGACAAGTAGCTTTATTTCTTTAGGTCTTGTTGACTTGTCTACAATATAAGAGAGATTAGAAATAGATTTGTGGTTTGCAATCTGTCCCGAGGACCTCTTGTGTTCTGTTGAGATACTCAACAGCTCCCACAGAGAAAGAAGACACAGGAGAAGTAAATTACAGAGGCTGCCCGGTGGTCCCTTGATCAGTGGAGGAGTTCTGCTTATATCATTTTATGTATTTATGATTGATTTTTTACAATGAAGTTCAACCCTGAAATCCCTGGATTAGATTTCCTTCTGACTCTACTTATCTATGATTCTGTGAAATAGCACATGATTGCAAAACCCAGAGTAGCATAAGTTAAGTCACATTGCCTTCCAAGGCACAAGGCATAGGTAATGTTGGTGTTGCACAAAATTGATCTGTCACTCAGTTTGACATCTCTTGCTCAATTTTGCTTAGTTAGCAAATAATAGCCCCAAAGAGGATGTTCTGTTGCCATACCCATCCCAGGCAAGAAAAGGCTATATTTGAAACTCATATCCTGGGGCTCGAAGTAAACTTGAAAATTGGTATAAATTTGCCTAAAGGGCAAGTATTCTTCAGACCTTACCACAGGAAGACATAGAAAAAATTCAACCGTGATATAACGGTACTGCTACCCTGTCTCAATGGGAGTGCTTTCTGTAGTTTCTGATCTTAGCCCCTTTAAGAAAGGAATATTATGTGCAATTTATTGCAAAAATAAATTTATTTTAACTTAAAGATAATTGGAATATTTTTCCACTGACACGGGTAAAGATAAAAGTTATGCTAACTTCAAGTACTATGGATATTTTCTATAGTAATTTAACTATGTAAAGTTAATACCAAAAGAATATCAGGGAAAAACAAAGAGTAAATGCATGTCGTAATCTTTTACTCTATTTCTAAACCTATTTTGTGGTCAAATAAGACATTTTCAGAAAAAAAAATTAATTAGTTTTTAATTTTCTTATTTTTCCTTTGGTAGCCGAGAGGATTTGCTAGAGAGCATATGAGATCTTCACATATTTTTGGTAAATCAATCTTACATTTGTCAATTAAGGCATCAGTGAGATCAAAAAGATAAGCTGAAAATTCCATTCCTGATGACTTGGAGTGAAATCGCTTTGCCTTCCTGCTTGGTGAAGAGCAGGGCTCCCACTGCATTTGGATTGCTATAGGAAGTCAAGCTTACGAAAAATGCATATACAAAAACCTGCTTGCAATTACTTTGCCTGACAGGCAGGCAAAATATAATTAAAAGGTTTGAATTGTACAGGTGCTAAAAAGAAGTGTATTACAAAATAAGCAAACCATAACGTCAGGCACTCTATTTGGGTTATTAACATGTTATGATCTTAATTATGACTTTCCAGTGTTATAATCCCAGGTCTATTGCTAAGGAATGGAAGTTATGAAAGTTAAGTTGTCAAAATCTTTATCAGAGAGTTATTTTAACATGGTTTTTGAAGAAAATTTATTGTTTAATTATAAAGGTAATATAACTACAATCTAGAAAATAAGTGAGAGGATGAAAAGAAAAAATTATTGTCTATTATGCCAATACTCAAACTACCATTATTACTATTTTGGTGGAGTTCCTCCCAGGTTTCCTTCATTTGCTTTTATTAATCTTTTTGTTTATAATTCTAATGTGTATACCTAACATTTTGTACCCTGTCTTTTCACTTTATTGCATATATTTAATAGAGTTTTATATTTTCAAAATAAGCTTGGTTGGTCTTAGGAAATTACTTGGTAAGAGAAAGTGGGGAGCATGGCACTGAGCCTCGGTTCTGGTCCAGAAGGTTTTTCCACTTTGCCATGAGGCTTTCGCCATGCTAAGTCATTTCCATTCCCTGGAACCATTTTATGAGAATTGCTTTGCTCTATGCTGAATACCAAATACAGGACAAAGTCTCCATCAATTAAGGTTTGGACTGAGGCCAGACCTAAATCACTGAGGTAGAATCTTTGCATCTCGGCTTCACAGGGATCACTGTATAAAGACGCAAGATGATACAGGACACCGTAATTGCTGCCCACGGAAGCCAAAGGAGGGCACTGGAATCTGTAGAGATGAAAGCACTCCTTTCAAGGACACCTGAAGGCATGTTATGAAACCAAAAGCTGCAATAAAATCAAAATTGCTTAGAAAACTAACCGTAATGTATAAACCATTGTATGAATGAGGATAATTTTAATTTTAAAAAAGGTATGTAAGTAATTTAAACACTAAGAGCCCCTGCAATTTTGTTCTTTGAGATTGAAAAAGTGAATATGGAAGCCCATAAAATCAAGTTTATGTGCATATGTGTAGTCATAATTTGGCTTAAGTATGCATAGGAACACTATCTCAGTAATACCTAAATTATGAACTGTACTTTAAGTCATCCAAACAAAGGCCAAAGTCCATGAAAAGTTTCAGAAAAACTGAATCTCTCCAAAACTTCCAACAGCTTCATTCATCATTCGGAAACCACACAGATTAAATATTAAAGAAGTTCAGTGATTTTACTTCTTAGACTGCTAAAGTCACAACAAGATTTGTGACAGTATTTTTAAAAGTGCAGGAAAAAGATGCAGAACTTCTGGAGAAATCTTTAAAAAGTCATAAACAGTCCCTGTATTTGCTTGAACTTTTCCTTTTGTCCTGGTTGTCTTTAAGATTTTGCTCAAACTTTGGTTTCAGTAGTTTCACTATAATATCTCTAAGTGTAGTTTTCTTTCTATTTATGTATTATGTGAGGTTTGTAGACCCTCTCAAATCTGTAGCTTGATATCTATTCACATCTCGGAAATTCTCAGCCACTATTTCTTCACTATTTGCTTCTTTGATTGAGCATGTTAGGTATTTTCCCTCTGTCTTCCATGTCTCTGCTTTTTCTATAGATTTTTCTCCCTGTGCATTGCCCTGGATACTATCTACTGCTCTATAACATGATTTACTAATTTATTTTTCTTTTGCTATTTCTAACCTGTTAATAAACTACTATAGTAAATTATTTGTTCTAGTCATTGTATACTTTTCCCATAGAATTTCCATTTAACAGGATATGAGTCTGTGTGTACAATAGGTGTCTACTAAAATTTCCCATTTGCCTCTATTTTTTTGAAGTTTATGACAGGTCTGTCCAGAAGGTACCCAGCCATGTAATATGAAAAACAGAGACATTTATTGAAGAAGATACAAGATACAAGAAACATTGTACATAGGACAATGATGCCTCAGTCCCCTTCAAAGTAGGCACCTTAGGACCTCACATAGTTCTCCCAATTGCCATCAGCTGCCCCATCATATATTCCTGAATCTCATTGACAATCTGAAATCTCTTCCCCTTTCAAAGGTGATTTTATTTTTGGGAAAAGCCAGAAGTCGCAGGGTGCCAAATCTGTGCTATAGGAGGCTGAGTCGCCTGGGTGGTTTGATGTTTGGCTAAGAAACTCTTAGTTGTCCATAGCTGCAGCCTTCTGAATCATCAAAATAGCTTCCATGGAGGAAGTTCAAGCTTCATGCAAAATTTGATGGAGATTTGTTGCCCTACTGGCTCAGTCATTTTGAATCTGATGGCCACACAGTACACATGCTCACTGAAAGGCATCTACCACCCCCACTGACTAGTACAGTGAAGTTGTCATTGTTCACACATGAAGATTCCAGTCCACTCTCCTTGGCTGGCAGGTTACATCAATGTCGCACAGACCATTCTTGTTCTATTAACAATGGCTGGACTTTTTCAGGACAGACCTTGTATATCCATTGTCTTATTTAGAAATCTCTAATAATTCCAATATTTGATTCTCCCATGAGTCTATTTCAATTGTCAGTTTTTCTCTTGCTTTTGTTCAATTGACCTTGTGTTTTAACACTTCTTTAACTTTTAATTTGATACTAGAAATGATAATTTTAAAAAAATGTAGTCTATGGATAATATAATCATCTTCCAAAGACTATTGATTACTTCTTTATTTATTTTTGTGGAAAACAGAATATCTGATTACCTTCCTCATTTTGTGAGTTGATATTAGTTTTTATTTGTTAGTGGTTCTGATTTCTGTTTTTTAAATTGTCGTATTTCCATTTGTCATTATTCTGTTTTGACCCTTATGGGGACTGAACTAGGTATTCAGCAAGTCCTTCTGATTTGGTGGAACTTGAAATCTAATCTCTTTCCTTAACAGTAGACAGAATTTAAAATCTCCAATTTTTTCCCACCCAACACTTGTTTTCCATTGGATTTCTTAGATTCAACAGTTAAGAGTCCATCATTATCTTAAAGAGAATCAGTAGGAGATTTGGGACTCATCCGAAGCCTTCCCTCTGAGATATCAAGACTCAATTTGTACCCTGTCAGTAAGTCTCAAACTCTGTCTTCTGTCTCCTATTACCTCATAGAGCAGAAAATTTCTAAAGTATTCTCAGGAGAAAAGCCAGCTAAATGTGGAACTCACCTTATGCTCTTTCATTCTTATAATGACTCTAGTCCTTTCTGTCCCTAACTATTTTGGTTATACTCCAGTGCCTTCAAACAGTTGTGCTCTAATATCTTTCTCAGCTGTAATAATTATACCAGCAGAAAAGTTAGTTCTATATAAGTCATTATTTCATAATTGGAATCAGAACTCCACCTCTAGAAAATAAATGAATCAAAGTAAATAATTATGGCTATGATATACATTTAGCTACATGGATAATCCATAACAGCAATCTTTCTATAGGTAAAACATTGGAAACAACCTACAAGTCAGACAATAGGGAATTATTTAAATAAATTACAATTTATTTAATGTAAATCAGAATTGCTCTCACTATTTGGGACAACTGATGTGATGAATTTCAAGTGTGATCAAGCATCAATTTCTGTGTGTGTGTATTTTCTTCTAGTGACATTTACTCCACAGGTACAAGGATATTGGTCAAGAGTTAGACTTGATCATACTTACACCCAAAACCCCAACCAAGGTCTATAGCTGCCTAATTTAAGAGAAACAGAACATACCAAGCACATTAAATAGCTCACAGAACTCAGGGAGGACAGAAGAGTAGGGATGGGAGCTATACTGCTAGGAATAGCTTTAAAAAATTGTATGTTGAACTGCTACTGAGAAGACAGCTCTGCTGACATCTCTCAGCCTTGATACCACTGATACTTGAAACTGAAAGTTACTTGACACTGGTAGAAACATCATCAATTCTGCTTCAGAAACTAGAAACAGCTTTGACCACCATGGCACCCCATTCCTGAGAGATTCTGAATTGTTCCTTAATGACTACCTCATTTGTAAAACAGGTATGTCCTTCCAAAACCAGCCATTTTCAGGTAGTTCATGTAATAGGAGAGCCAGCATCATGCCAGTGGCTATGAATAATTCTCCACCTAATTCAGGATTGTATGTATAAATGATTTAGCTTTTGCTACTCTGAGCACACTAAAATAGGCAACCGCAAAGATACTCTCCATATATCACTCCACACTGTTGCCTTCCTTTACACACAATACTCTGTTCTCTAGTCACCAGATGAGTATTTGTGGGGTTGGGTCCCATACCAGATAATTCTATAGTATCAGCTGGGTATCCTAGAATTTAACTCATTTCTGATGCTTTCTACTTGGAGATAGTGTCGTATCCCACATGTTAAGAATTCATTTACAAGGCTACTCTGTTCCCACTTCAGATGTGAACTATAAGTCCAGGTTGTTGCCTGTATGTCTGATCTACCAGTTATAGGTGAGAGGTTCCTACAATCCCCTCCTTGAGTTTGATTAATTACTTAGAATCGCTCACAGAACTCAGGAAAACATTTTTTTTACTGGTTTTGTTTTGCTTTTATAAAAAGATATAACGCAGGAACAGCCAGATGGGAGAGGGAGATAGGGCAAGATATGTGGGAAGGGGCCTGGAGCTTCCATGCCCCCTTTAGCAAACCACCCTCTCAGCAGCTTCCCCTGTTCACCAATCCAGAAGCTCACAGAATCCCATCCTTTTAGATTTTATATGGAAGTTTCATTACATAGACACGGTTGAGTAAGTCATTTATCATTGATTGATGATTGAATTCAATACATAGTCCCTCTCTCCTCTTGGGAGGTGGGGGCTAGAAGAATGGGACTGAAAGTTCCAACCCTTTAATCACCTTTGGTTCCTCTGTCAACTAGCTCCCATCCTTAGAAATTTTCCAAAAGTCACCTCAAAAAGATAAAATCAAGTGTAGTTGAAAGGGACTTGTTATGAATAACAAATGATCTTTCTTTGATCTTGAGGTCTCTGAAGCCATTTCAGGAACAAAGGATAAACCAAACATAACAGAAGACGCCCTTATTGCTCTAATAACTTAGAAAATCACAATGGTTTGGGGAGCTATGTGTCAGGAATTCATGTCAGACCAAATATGTATATCTTATTATAAATCACAACATCACAGTATCCTATTAAATAATTTTCCCTCCAGGCCTTTAAAGTAGTGTCTTATTTCTTTTTCTAGAAGCATTATTACTGTACTTTTTACATTTACAAATGTAAATACACCTAAAATAAATTTTTGTGAATGCTATGAGTGCTAATTTCTTTGGAAATACAGATATCTAAATGCTCCAGCAACCTTCATTGAAAAGAGATATGTAATGTTAAGCTGTGTAATAAATTAAATGTGCGTGTACATGTGGTTCTGCTTTTAATTGTTTTTTTCCTCATTGGCTAAGTTTATATTTTTTGTAAGAATATCACACTGTATTAATAAAGCTTTATGAGTCTTGTTAAAAAGAAGACATCAGGTCCAAAATGGAGTCACTCATATTAAGGCCCACGTCACCAAACCAAGACTTAATTAGACACAGTTTTGGCTCTTACAGAAATGGAATCTTAAACCTGTCAATTGGAACCCAGCAGAATTAGCATTGTTAGGTCATCCACCTGATCGGCCGTTGCCATTCCCTAAAGAAAAGCAACCTTGCAATAACCAATCTGCTTTTTTGTCTGCTATACACATTCCTTGTTCTGGTCCCCTCCCTTCTGCGCGTTAAGGTCTTTCTGCACGTTAAGGTCTTTCTGCACGTTAAGATGCAGAACTTCTGGAGAAATCTTTAAAAAGTCATAAACAGTCCCTGTAATTGCTTGAACTTTTTCTTTTCTCCTGGTTGTCTTTTAAGATTTTACTCAAACTTTGGTTTCAGTAGTTTCACTATAATATCTCTAAGTGTAGTTTTCTTTCTGTAAGTTTTCTTTTTGTAGGGTTCCTGGGAGCTCCCTTCTGTATGCTAAGTTGGATAGTGTGCTATTCGAATTGATTGTTGCTCAGATAAACTCTTTTGAAAAATAAATATGCCTCGGGTTATCTTTTAACAGTTCTTAGTGTCAAAGAGAACCGAATGAACCCCACCCAGCCCCTAGGAGCAGTGAGCAAACTACAGCCCTACAGTCCGTACCTGGTCAGCCCCTTGAGCCTCTTGCTTTCTCGCTGTCTTGGGACATGGTGGATACATCCTTCTGGGATCCTAGCTCTGCAGCTTTTTTGTTAGTAGCTTTTAGAATGCATTTGAGCATTTTGTTGTTCCAGGCTGTGTCCGGAAACCACTACAGTCAGGCTGGCTTTGACTTAAAAACCAGATGGGGTCCAGGGTCGGACTGGTTATGACTAAAAGTGAACTGGGCCTCGTGCGAGGCCTCAGGTGAATAAAATTTTGTTTTAAGGCAGAACAAGCCAGTTAATCATATTAAACATAATCTTGAACTACAGTGCCCACAGCTGATAATTTTTAACCTGGATAAGTTTACTGATTTGCAAGATGCTAGAGAATAAAGGGTTTTAGCCAAGAACTCACTAGAAATGCTTTCGAGGAAAATTATGTTCACTCCTTTTACTCCTCTACACTTTACCATTACCAGGATGAGACCTTGTGGGGCACCTCACTTGCTCCAGAGTCTGCAAACTAGATCCTAGGAAAACTAGATCCTTTGGCAGAAGATAGCAAAGGGTTAGAATTCTTTTATTTTTCTTTTTTTAAAAAGTCCTCACCCCAGGATGTTTTCTGTTGATTTTGGACACAAGCGGGAGAGAGAGAAAGACAGTGATATGAGAGTGAAACGTCTATTGGTTGCCTTCCCTGTGCACCCGGCCTGGGGTCAAACCCGCAACCTTTTGGGTTGTGGGCGGATGCCCCAACCGAGCCACCTGGCCAGGGAGAGTAAGAATTCCTAACAGATTTCCATGTGTGACGCCGTCCAGAAAGGAAGGTAAAATTTCATGTTGTCCTTTCCCTTCCAAATTCAGGTTGTCAAGAAACGACATTTGTAAGAATTAGATCTTTGAACTGTACACTGTAAATTTGTTTTCCCATTGGCTGTTGTTCCTTTCTGTTGCAGAGACTGATATTGCCTTCCTGTTTGTCTTGTTTTGTGTCCTGAGAAATTGGCTTGGCAACTGTCAGGTCAGCAGTTGTCAGTTTTTGACCCCCAAATGCATTAGGTCCTGGGGACTTGGCTTCGACATGGGGAATTATTATGCTTATAATAATCATAGTAGTTGGTGAGCTGTACTCTCTCAAAAGTTTTAAATGCATGATTGCTGCTGCTAACCACCAAGCAAATGATCTACCCAGGAATACAGCTTTGGAAAAAAACAAAGAGAATGGCCAACCTAAAGAACATGACATGAGCCCTGGTTGGTGTGGCTCAGTGGATTGATCACTGGCCTGAAAACCAAAGGGTCGCCAGTTCGATTCCCAGCCAGGGCACATGCCTGGGTTGTGGGCCAACTCCCTAAGAGGGGGTATGTGAAAGGTAAACACACATTGATATTTCTCTCCCTGTCTTTCTCCCTCCCTTCCCCTCTGTCTAAAAATAAAATAAATAAAATCTTTAAAAAAACCCAACATGAACCTGCACCTAGTGACCAGTGAACACTACGCAGAGATTCAGCAAAAACTGCAAGAACTCCAGAGCAGTAGCCTAAAGTAGCACTTAGGCTTAATTTTTTTAACTTAAATGTTATTTTCCTTTTTTAAAAAAAGATTTATTTTTAGAGAGAGGGAAAGGGAGGGAGAAAGACAGGGAGAGATACATCAATGTGTGGTTGCCTTTTGCATGCCCCCTACTGGGGACCTAATAGCTATTAGTTTCAGGTGTACCTCATAGTGTTTGATATTTATATATATTACAAAATGACCTCCACAATAAATCTAGTTACTATGTGTCATTATACAAAGTTATTGCAATATTATTGACTATATTTTTATGCTATACATCCCCATGACTTATTTATTTTATAACTGGAAGCTTGCACTTCTTAATCCCCTCCACAAATTTTTGCTTGCTTATCTCCAACTCCACCCACCTCCGATAACTACCAGGTGGTTCCCTGGACCTCTGTGTTTGTTTCAGTTTGTTTAGTTGAACTACGGCAGTAAATAAAGTAATCTTCCCAGCGGAGTTTGCATTTGAAGGCTGCTGCTTCCCTAGGCAGTTTGAGGGCTAGCGTGGGAGAGAGGGCCAGAGGAGGAGGGAGGGCTTCAAAGCTAGAGCGACAAAGAACACTAATGAGGCCTGCCGTGCTTTGTGCAGGTCCAGGGCTAACTGGTTGGAATGGAAGAGATTAAGATGGGGAGGGCTCAGCCATGCCTATTGATTTTGTTGCCATGAAAAGGATACCCACGTCTCCTGTATTTTCCTTTGCTGAGCTAGTAAGCTAGGACAAAACTTTACCAATAATGCAAATAGGCTAGTACTGTATAAGAGGTAAAGGGTCAGCTGGTTTTGTTCATAATGATTTGCCTGCCACGCATCTTGCCCAGTGTAGCAAGTCCTAAGGAAAGAAGAAAAGGAGGGAGCAAAGGAAAATTTGTATGTACAGGAGTTCCACTAACTTCAAATCGTCTGATCTAACATTTATTACTGAAGAAGGACAAAAGAAAAGCAAGTCCAGGGATTACAGGTCTTTGTTCTTGCTAAAGTATCAAAACCAATTAAACGTGTTTGCCTGTAAGTAATAAATGTGTTTTTAAAAAGTAGCTATTATATCACTTCAGGGGCAGTCTGTGATACTTTTCTGGTCAAAGCAATAAATTACTAATTTGTATTCTTTCAAATATAATAAAAGTAGTATTTCAGAGCATGATTTTCTTTCATACTTTGAAGCATGGAGCTCTCAGATATCTAATGATTGTTTTATACAAATATTTGTGCAGACTTGAAGGTCCCAATATACTCCCCCTTTCCCGCATCCTCCCCAAGTTCCCCCATCCTGCCCACACACAGATACATACCTACCCTCCTACATCCTACCATTATGCTTTCTGGAAATTATATGGCTTTTATCTGAGTAAGAATGCAAAACGATCTCCATACATTCCAGAAGATTTTATAAACTCTGCCATCTGCACATCTGGTATGTAAGATGCCTGTAGTGCTCTTTAATCAGTAGCACAGATATCTGTGCTTTGGGCACCTGTCAGAGAGTTACACCGCAAATTGACTGCAAATAATCAGGCCTTGTCAAAATTGACTTGAACAGGGGATGATTTAAAGAGACAAGCTAACTAGTTGCTCTTACATATTCTCCAAGCTCTGACCTGTGTTAAGAAATATAATCAGGACACAACATTGCTGAATAATGTCATTCATCTTCCTGAAGCTAAAATTGGAATACATGTAATAAAAGAGGAATTCATCTTTACAAAGACTCTTTGTTGTTGTTGGTAGCATCCCCCAAACATATTATGAATGTGTGTACTTTTTAAGAGCTGTTTTAGGTTCATAATAAATTTGAGGTGAAGGTACAGAAATTTCCCATATACTCCCTGACCCAGCACAGGAACAACCTCATCCTATCAGAGGGATACATTTGTTATTGTACAGTTGATGGCCCTACAATGGATGAACCTCCATGGATACAGCAGAGTCACCCAAAGTCCAGAGTTTACATTATGGTTTATTCTAATTGTTGGGCATTCTATGAATTTGGACAAATGTGCAATGGCATAAATCTGTCATTATGGTATCAAAAAGAATATTTTCACTGCCCTAAAATTCCTTTCTGCTCTACCTATTCATTTCTCCTCACCCCACCCCTGACCCCTGGGAATCACTAATGTTCGCATGGTCCGTCTTCATAGTTTTTTGCCTTTTCCAGAATGTTATATAGTTGGAATCACAAACTATGCAGCCTTTTCAGAATGGCTTCTTGCACACAGTAATATGCACGTAAGGTTTCTCCATGTCCTATCATGGCTCAATAGATCATTTCTTTTTAGTGCTGAATAATATATCACTGTCTGGATGTACCACAGTTCTTTTTATTCTTTCAGCTACTGGAGGATGTCTTGGCTGCTTCTAAGTTTTGGCAATTATGAATAAAGTTGCTATAAATATCCTTGTGCAGGGTTTTGTGTGAACATAAGTTTTCAAGTACTTTGGTTAAATACCACGAAGTGCTACTGTTGGATCATATGGTAAGAGTATGTTTACTTTATATATAGAGTATATATAGGTATAGATATGTAGATATATACACACGTATATGTGTGTGTGTATGTGTGTGTGTGTGTGTGTGTATGTGTGTGTGTGTGTGTATTCTTCCAAAGTACCATTTTGTTTTCCCACCAGCAATGAGTGAGAGTTCCTGTTGCTCCACATCCTCTCCAGCGTTTGGTGTTGTCACTGTTCTGGAGTTTTGGCGTCGCCCCTCGGCCTTTTGGGTAAGATCAAGTACGGATATGAGCCATTCTCATAGGTGTGTAGTGGTATCTCATTGTTTCAATTTGCATTTCCCAGATGACATAGAATGTAGAGCATCCTTCCACATGCTTACTTGCCACCTGTATATCTTCTTTGGTGAGTTGTCTGTTCACGTTATTGGACCCAGTTTACAATCAGATTGTTTGTTTTCCTATAGTTGAATATTAAAAGTACTTTATATACTTTGGACAACAGTTTTTTAAATCAAATGTGTATTTTGTAAATTTTTTTTTCCCAAGTCTGTGGCTTTCAATTCTCTTGATGCTATGTTTTGTAGAGTTTTTAATTTTAATTAAGTCCAGCTTATTAATGATTTCTTTCATGAATCATGTCTTTGGTGTTGTATCTAAAAAGTTATTACCAAACCCAACATCATCTAGATTTTCTCCTATATTATCTTTGATAATTTTTATAGTTTTACATTTTATATTTAGGTCTGTAATTTATTTTAAGTTAATTTTATAAAGGGCGTAAGGCCTAGATCTAGATTCATTTTTATCTTTGCTTGTGGATGTCCAGTTTAAACAAAGATTTTAAAATATTTGGGAGAACTATGATTTCACTTATTGTCTAATTATCATGTAAAAAACTTCATATAATGATCTATGGGATAAGTTAATCCTAGAAATCAGATTAAAATATATAATATTTCCAAATTACTTTTCCATGCTTTATTAGGTAGACAACTAAACAACTTAATTCTTTTTTTCCCTTGGTTGTCAGGATGTTCAAATATAACAGTATTATATTTCCATATTGTACAAATTAATTAATAAATAACAACAACAACAACAAAGGAATGTATATCTGGGTACTGAAGGGGAGAAAAATAAATGCCCCAGTCCATGCTGTAGCTGAGATTACTGTCCAGTGTACTGCTTAGGGGTAGAAAGAGAAGCCAAGGTAAGGGAGCAAACAGGGACAGGTGGCAATAATGCTTCTCGAGGTTCCTAAAGACTGAATTAGGAGGAGAGGACAGAGGGAAAGGAAACAACTAGATCTGGGATTGTACGAAGATCTGTAGGAAGGAGGTTAGCATTTTGGCTTGGCTTTTTATTTAAGATTTGGAGAAGAGGAGAAGTATTTCAGTAGAAGAAAAGTAAATGAGCAATACACAGATTATTGGATGGTCTTGTTTGAATGGAGCAAAGGCTACTTGCTACTGGGGAGTGTGAAAAAACCAAGGGAAGTTAAGGGTTTTTCTGTATATTGTGTATGACTCTGAAAACTACAGTGAATAGTGTTAGTTATTAATTCATATCTTTTTTTATATTTGTAGTGAAATTTATTCTGTATGTTACTTTAACAATCTTTAATAATTGATTTCTGTTTTTTAATAGTGTAAGTTGCCTCAAATTCATTTCATGTTAGCAAAAAATAAATAGCACAATGCATAAATGTTAATAAGAAAAAAGAAATTCCAATAACATTAATTTTAAAAACATATTTCAAAACAGTTCTCTGATGTAGCATAGAAAGGGAATAAAATGACAACTAAATTTGTCTAGATTCTCTATTAGCAAAGCAATATGCAAAGTATTTTTCCACGTTTTATTTATTCATCATAAAAATCTGGCTGATAGCCAATTTTATCTCTATTTTATGGGTAATATTCTGAAGCCCAGATAAATTAAATGACTACCAGAGGCCTATAGCTCATAGTGTCCAAACTTGTCAGGCACGACGCTAAAGCTCATTGTCTTCCTGTGACACTGCCATGACTGGAACACAGAGCACAGTGGTCAGTTCATCCTAATTTTCACATTTCAGTTTATTTTTCTGACAAAAACTAATGCATATACATATAAGTGTAATTTCGTTAATGCACATTCAGTTATTTTTTTAAAGCTCATAAAAAAATAAACTGGCAGAGAGGAAAATCTATTTTTGCTTTATCTGCAAGAATGTTTAACGTAGATATAATTTGTCAACAAAGTCAACTGATGAAAAGTAGAAACTTGCATAATGGTTGTATTTACTATTTTTCTTTATGAAAAAGTTTGAGGCAATTCATTTTGAGAATAGAAGCTGTATAGGAACAGTTTCTGTCTGCATACCTCTCCCTAAAGAAGCTGTTTTGTAACTGTTCTCTGCAGATATTAACTACGGTCACCTTGGAAATAACCAACCAGCCTGTTCTTGTTGGCTAAGACATCCAAGCATTTAACAAATCCCAGACTTCAGGGACTCATACTAGACAGAGGTAGAAATCCAAGGCTTTTTGGACTTTAGGACAAAAAGGTTGACTTTCTTTCTGAAGCTCCATTCATTTCACTAAGACTAAGGTCATTGACATTAATTCTTTTCAGGGCTCATAACTATGACTTGAAAAAAGAGTTAATCTCAATGTAGTATATTTGTCATGAGTGAAATAGTTCCTTCTGTGCATTTATATACATTTCAGTGAAGCTGAAACACGATGCATGCTATGAGAAGCGGTAGGCTGAGGAATCCAGCCCTCCTCCATCACTTCCCTGTCCAACACCTTCGACAGCTATTGATTAATATGGAAAAAAGCTCAACTCCATACCATGACATTTACCGTTCTCCATGGTCTGTTTCCATCTGGTTATTCTAATATTATCCCTACTATAATCTTTCACATACTCAGCACACCACCTAAGTAGAAATACTTGACATTTCTCAAAACATCTCTGTATCTTGTTGGTGTGTCATTATAAACAAGACCATCTGGGTCCCTGCTCTCATGAAACTTACTTTTCATTTTTTAGATATGTAAAGCAGGTCTTACGAGCCTTTTCCAGCCAGTGCATATAAAAGGGACCATACTAGTAGCAATAATAATCATATCACCCCCCTGCCAACTAGCAGACTGTTATACCACCTTCAGATTCCCTCATACTTCTTTTGGAGAAGTCTCAGTAGACTCTCACTGGAACTCACAAATTTCATCTTTTCTATCATATGACATTGGCCATATTCTCTTTTGGTATGTTGTTGATTCCCCCAAAGCTGTAAATCATTCACATGCTGAGACAGTACTCTGTGGCCCAAACACAAACAGAATAACATCCTTTTTCTCTCTGTCACATTTTTCCCACCTAGCTAGGAAAGTATGTGGCTTACAAATATACGTCTCGCAGAATTATCATAAAGTATAGCTTCTCCTGTTCCTGCTTATAGCCCCTGTCTCCATACAGCTGAAGTGATTACCTCATAATAGTAAGTAACAAAGTTATTTTCACAAGGAACATATTTCTGATTCTGTTTGAATAATATTGAACAGGGACTTTTTCCTTAAAGTTATCCTGTGTTTTGGTTATGAGTGTTCTGTTTATCTTTTGAATCTAGTCTGTTCATATGTCAGGCAAATTATTCCATTTGTCCTCACTAATTTGAGAACAACTGTAGAAGAACAAAAGCCAGAAAAACTTCCTTGTGTTGAGAGGATTTAGTAGGAAGCATATGATGTCATTGAAATATAATAGTCTCTTAATAAAATAAAATGGCCATTTATTGAATTTTTTTAAGTCCATGGGGCCAGTCTTAGGGACCAGTCTTTGAAACAGAGTCGCAGCTGCTCCTCCCAATCCCATCCTTCTCCATCTCGGCATAATGCAATGCGAAGGCCTGCATCTGCTCCTTCCTCCCCTTTTGTCCGTAACACCTCAAGTCAACTGGTACAAAATAAGCTCTGCTGATTCATACCAGTGGCCCAAGGAAGTCCAAAATGCAGCAGTAAGCAGAAGCTAGGCGATAGATGGAACCCTTGCTTCAATTTTTTATATATGTAGCTTTTCATCATTTCTAGTTTTAGATTCCTTAAAAGAAAGAATCAGGTTTCGATCATCACTGTTAGTGTCCAGTGATAACATTGTGTACATTTGAAAAACTATTGTTGAATGGACACCTTTTGACCATATTATACTTACTAAATCCCATTATCCTAAATTAAACTTTATCACACATAGTGTATGTCGAATCTCAAATCAGTTAAGAAGGATAATAGACTCGTAAATTAGTCAAAATATTAGGCTGATTATTTTTTGTTTTATAATGATTTTCCCATTCTTTAATCAAATGTATGATGTTGTGTAGACACTGCCTTTAAAGCAGCTGCTGAGAGCACTTGGATTATGTTATGAAGTCACCTGATAGAAAAACAATGTGAGTGTAACTCACATGATATTAGACAAGGGATGATTAAACTATCAATTCCCAGGAGCTACTTCTGAGCTACTACTGCTAGAAGGGTACAAAGGAAATATAACAGTGGTTAAATTTTGTACAATAGGGGGATTCATATTAGGTAGAAACTTTCCAGGCAAATTAGATTTAAAATAGCATTCTCATCAGAAACCTACAAGAGAATGTAGCCAGCAATAGAAACTGAGACTCAGAATTCTCCCAGAAACAGAAAGCCTCAAGTCTCATGGTCTTTGCAACATTTTGCACAATGTTTTAGAAGGAAGCAAAGCTTCCAGCAGAAGTAAAAATATACAACTTCACACTTAAGGACGGTAGTACTTTGAAACTAGGCATACAAAAAAATTGAGCTTAGTAACAGATACCCTGAATCAACAAGGAGATATCCCAAGAAAAGGCAGACTGGGATAAAGTTCCATGCACAGGAAAATTCTCCCAACTTGAATGAAAATAGCCATTGCCGCTCTGGTCACAGGTTACTCTCCTCTCCTTATTGAAGGGGTGCGGAGAATGGTCTCAGAAAACAAGGCATGTCTTTTCGAGTATACCGTATTGTAAACTACATATATTACCTATTCTAGTGTATAAGCTTATTTTTCTTAACAAATGCTTTTATTGCCTATATAAAGTTCTAAACTGAATAAAGTCAAAAAGAGTTATGAAAGAGGTAACCCAGGAGCAGTGTGCTGTGGAGAAATACCTGAGAGGGAAGCAAAACAATGAGTTCTAGGGTTGACTAGGGCTTTGGCCTTGGTTAAATTTCTAAACCCAGAGAGAATCCTTATTTTCCCCTTTGTGGTCAGAACGGGCCACTCTTAAGAGCCTGTAAAACTCCCCACCCCCTCTTTTTACCTTAAAAGCCATAGGGCAGACCTTTCTTGGCAGTCATTGGCAGCTGGGGATCAATTCTTCTCCATTCTCTGGGCTCAGAAGGGTGCATACACTATTGTGAGAACTGAGCTAATTCAGTAAGCTGCTCTTGACTAAAATGGTCCTACCTCAATCCCTTACTGAGCACCACCCCGCATGAGGTTAAACAAGGTAAGCTGCGCCTTTAAAAGTAAAACAAAAAAAATCGTCTTTGTATAGCACCTCTGAGTCTTCAGCTGGCCTCCTGTTAAAAAATATTTCAGATACAAATACGCTGGTGACACTTTGAAAAGGGCAACCGTTGAAATGATGACTCATAATTCTAAGAATATGAAATTAGCAGTGGTTCCCAAGTGGGTAAACAAATATTATCTTAAAAAAATTTTCCTTTCCTCATACATTAAAATGTATTCCGTTGTGTGCTTGTAAAAGCAGTTTTCTTTTCTAAAAGAAAACCTAGTTGTTTTTTTTTCTTGTTTTTTTTTCTTTTTTCCCAGAAGTAGACTCTGGATACCAACACATCTGGATAGTTCATCTAAAAAACTGCAAGTCAGGCATCTGAATATTATAAAATATCAGTAAATATTTAAATGTGAGGGCATTCAACAAAAATATTAAAAGCTGTTGAGATAGAATTATAGAAACAATGGTACATCTGAGGAAGAAGGGACTAAGTTGATCTAATCTTGATTTGATATTATAAATAAGAAAACATAGGCCCAGAAAGAAAATATAATCTGATTTCCTCCCTGAAAGACTGTTTTTATCCCCCAAAACCTCAAAGGTGTTGTTGGTCTCTTGACTTAGCAAACATTAAAAAAAGGAACAAACTTGTAATATAATGATAGCATTTATTTCAAAGAGCATGTGTTGCATAACCTCAACTAATTGAAACAGAATTCACAATCATAATCTAAAAAACAAAGTATTGGGGTGCAAATGATCCTTAATGAACCAAAACTGGCTCATTCAATTTTGACGCTTGGGCTTTTTCACTTCATCAATAGGCGACCTGTCAGTCCCTCCCTCAAGAAATGGTTGCAATTGTTTCGGGCCTAGTGACCATAACCTTACCTCTCGGTTTTTGCAAGTCCTATCAAAGTCAAAACGATAAATACCTAAAGGTTAATCCAGCACCTGCTGTGAGGCAGTGAGCGTGCGGATAAAGACAGCTCATGCTCCTGCTTCCCTGCAGTTTCTAGCCGGGAGAGGAGACGGGCAGTGGAGGACCACGCACACTGACAGCAGGAAGAAGAGTGTCCGCCCAGTGACAGGATGAAAGAAAAGAGAAAATTGTAGAAAAATAGGTGCAAGATTCCAAATAGCATCAGTTTCTGGGCTCATTTAGCTTAAGGGCACACTGCCCTATTCATGTCAGGAATTTTTAAGTAGATCTTTCCAAGACAGTATTTTCTAGTACCTGGTATTCTAAATGGACTTGGCCGTCAAGAAAATACTTAATAAACTCTATCCGCACAGGCAGAAAAACATGAGCACATTACAGACACCTCATCTTGAGCCAATCCATTTCTAATGATAGAGATTAAAGGTTATTTGATTATGCCTGGCACGTGGTTGAGGGTCCCACAATGCCAGCTTACTATCAGAAGGCATGTCATGTACAGGGGCTCAAAACAAAGAGAGATGTAGGTAGGTACAACAAATTGACCCCAAAATGAGCCTTACCTGGCAACTCAGATACCAATTCTCATGTCACTTCTGTATCTACTCCATTGTTTGAAGCAAGTCACATAGCCACATCTAACTTCAAAGGGCGAGAAAACACACTACCTTATGCCCAGGAAGAGGAGAATCAGGAAAATTGGTCAACATCAGTACTTACCCAGATAATTCCAAATATTAGTACAGTGTAGCTATGGATAAAAATCCCAGTGTAGTGGTGGAATGTAGACTAGTGCGATTTTGGGGGGCAACCCGGAAGCATGTAGTTAAACAAAGTGTTGTGTGCTATATTGTCTAGCAGTTCTGCTTCTAGGTATAATTCTCAAACAAACCCACACATGGGACCATAAGGGGACATGATCCCTCCTGTAAATTGCAGCATTACTTGAGACGGTTAGAGCTGGCTACTGTTTGAGAGCCCATCCCTGGAAGTGGATCGACAAAAATGCTGTGGTTACACATGCTGGGGTAACATGTGGCAGTCAGAAGCAACAGGCTAGATGTACATATTGCAAACTTGAAAGCATAGTGACAAGAAAAAAGCAATAGCTGTACTATATGGTGCAATATGACATTTGTTCAAAATAATATACATTTTAAAAGGATTGTTACAAGGTCAAAAGGATATGTACTAAACACATTAAAATTATTGTCTAAGAAAAGAAGGGGAGATGGAGGTGAGTAATGAAAATGAAAGAGTATATACAGAAATGAATACATTTAGGAGGGACTTTGTATACATCAGTGATAGAAGAGATTAAATCAATGACCTGGATCTAATATTCAACAAAACAAATAAGCAACACAAACGAATGAAAGCTGAGGTAGTTACTTCAACTAAACTGTAAAACAAATCTCAACCAAAACGTCATTGTTTTAGAGTCCCCCATTCTGTTGTAAGATATCCTTTATTCTTGACACAATAAATACAGGGCCCAGCAGAAGTAAGACCTGCTTGAGAGTGGTTGGTAGGATAATAATATGGGTATAATAATTTATAGTTTTAATTTGAACATTTCACCTAAAATGTCATATGGCGTGCTTGAGTGTGATATTGTTATATTACAGAATTACATGCTTATGATTTTGTAATAAAAGATTTTATAATAAAAAGGCATTATTTGCCCTCACTGGTGTGGTTCAGTGGATTGAGTGCCAACCTGAGCACCAAAAGACTCCTTTATCCATCTCTGCTTATGTCCCCTCTCCACTCCTGCAGCTTTGGTCAATTATTTCTAGGTGTTTAACACAGAATTCACACTGCTCCGGTGAAAGCTAATTCCCAGTCAGGGCACATGCCCAGGTTGCTGACCAGGTCCCCAGCTGGGGGGGTGTGAAAGGCAACCAACTGACGTATCTCTCCCACACATCGATGTTTCTCTTCCTCTCTTTTTTCCTTCCTTCTCCTCTCTCTAAAATAAATAAATAAAATCTTTAAAAAAAAAGTGGGGGGGCGTTATTTGTGCTGGACCTTGTACATGGGCAGCTCTCAATGAGTCCCTGCAAGAAAGCAGTAAAGATTTTAATACTCAAAAGAGCAGCATAGAATACCAGCGGGACATCAGTGGACCCGAACTAGTGGAGCGGCAGCAGCCGGCGGGGGCTGGGACTGAGGAGAAGGGAGAAGGCGGAGACCATTTTGTGTAACAGGGGCAATGACATAATGGTGTTGCCACCTGGCAAAAATGTTGGAGCCCAATAGAGCGGGGTCAGGGCCCATACACCCAGTAAAGAAACAGCGCCAGGAGCAGAAGAGACCTGGACATTCCAATTGGGTTGAGGGGACAATGCAGCTTTCACCGGAGCAGTGTGAATTCTGTGTTAGATGCCTAGAAATAATTGGCAAAAACTGCAGCAGTGGAGATGGGACATAAGCAGAGACGGATAAAGGAGCCAGTAAAACTCAGGTATCTCTACTTTCACTGGTCTGAGGGTATTTGGGTTACAAATGGTTTTTTAAAATGTTGGCATATAAAGGAATATACTTCAGGTAACCAGAAAACTCCCAAACATAAAATTCCTCATTTTATAATGATATTCTGAGTATAAATGAGGCATTAATGTAATTGAGTGTTTCAACTCTTTTATCCCAACCTTTTCTATGAGATGTGAAAATGCTGCCATTATAAGAAAAACCCTAGCCATCAGTTTGGATATTACACAATGGGAGAGGATGTGTTGAGTCTTTTTCTCAGAATACAAATATATGTGAACATGGTGTCTGCCTGCAGATTAGCACTTCAGAAAGGAATGAGGGAGAGGCGGCATCAAGTAACAGTGGAAGAAAAAATGATGGGATTAATCCATTCGGTATGTCAAACAGAATTAGGATGGGATCTCAAAATCGCATTGAGCCTAAAATCTTCAGTTAGAGGTAGAATATGTCCATCATTAACACTAAAATGGAAACAAAGAAGAAAGGATTGCTTGGAAAAAATAATATAATTTCAGTTTTTGAAAAAACTATCATCTGTGCCTGAGGCTCAGGACATCCATGACTCGAGGAGATAACGGAAAGCACAAGAGATGTCAAAGGGGAAAGGTGTTACTTTGAAATGATAAGCCCTATTCCTTGGATACTTTCTGCTACCGCAAATTCTGATATTAGAAAGTTGTGGGGAGGGTTTCCAATTTTCCAAATATATAATTATACATGCCATTAAAGATGTAATGTACACTTCTACAAATTCAATATTACGGGCTCTAATTTATGTATGAAGAATAGTAGAGACATGAAGTGGAATGAAATAGGGAAAAGAGAACAGATTTCACCACAGGCCAACCACTGCATGTCCTTTAGCAAAAAACTTTGCCTCTGACCTTCAATTTCCTGGGCTATAAAATGGAAATTATGATACTATATCGTCCAGAGTTGTTAACTACTCAAACGAAATCACATATTTTAAAATACTTTCTTAGTGGAAATGTGTTATAAAGCATTATTATTCTAAAACGTTCTTACATTATTTTTTCCCTTAGTAACTGTCTTTACTGGGATAGGCAAATCCTAGGAATGTCCATTTCATAGTCCAGAGAACATTCAATAAGCCAAATTGATGTTGCCTATAACTACTAGAGAGATTATTCTTATTAAAGAGACCATTGGAAATAAGAGACAGGCAAAATTAGGAAAAGTGTTTATGCCAGCCCTCCACAGGTAAATAAAAGGTGAGATGTCCTGATCCTTGAGCCACAATACAATCATAAAAGGGAGCGATGTGAGTTTTTTGCAGAATCTGAGATATATATTAATTTTGAACTTTCACACTAAACTTTAAAGTTATATTGACACCTCAACTTAGTTTATATCTTAATAGGTTTTTGTGTTTTCTTGATATGGAGGAAAGTATCATATTTTACAAATGCATGTTTGCCAAAGTTGCTCTTTTTTTTCCTCCTTAAAATGAGATCATATGTTAAGTAATCACTATGTCCCAAAATGAAAATCAGTAAAGCGAGTGGTTTTGTGACAATCACAAATAACAAAATTAACTGCATGGTTAATCTAGCAGATTGTATAAAATTTAATAACAATTATTATTATTATTATTATAATTATAATGGCATTTTAATTAAAGCAAATTGATTGGAAAAACATATTGATTAAATATTTCAAGCAAAACAATATGTGATTGAAACACCTTGAGCCATTGCATTTCACTTACATGAAATCCCCCCTATGACCTACAAGTTCCTGTTGGGTCTCATCTCTCCGCACTTTCCAGTTCTCACACATCAAGGTCACCTTTCCCTCTGAACTCCAGCCGGAATGGCCTCCCTCAGTCTTCCCTGTGCACTGTGCTCTTTTTGTTTCTCAGAGGTTGCAAGCATACCCTGTCCGCCAGGTTCTTCCCCGTACTGCTTTATTTCACTAACTCTGACTTATTCTCATCTTATACCAAGGTCACTTTTTCACTGAAGTTCTCCCTAACCCTCCAGACTTGCTTAGATCCCCTCCTTCTTTCATGGTGTTTATACGTTTCTTCTAGGCACTTATTTTTGTACTTTTTCATATTTGTCTTGCATACAAAATAATAAATTTCTTTTGGGTAGAGACCATATATATATTTCTCATTGTTTTATCCCTAATACCTTGCATATCATAGGCCACCTACACATATTTATTACATGAAGGACTTAAAATTTAGGCTGCAAATGGCAGCCATCCATATAACTCTCAACTTATAAAGGAATTCATTCATTCATTACCTCTAGTAAATCCAAGTGCTAAAAATCATTACATAATATTTTAGTTGGCCACGTTAAACTAGTTATACAAAATCAATAGTAGAAGAAAAATGACAAAATTTATATTCAAGGGAACAGTTTAACTCAATTTGTAAAGCATATAAGGACAAGCTGTTCCATTCTCTGTTAATATTCATTCCCATCTCTGTTACCTGTGGTGGGTGACTATTCCTGTACATAAGCTGAGGACAAAGTTGTGCAAGGAAGCATTTCAGTTCTGAGTGGACGTGGATATGTGACACTTGATCAATCAATCATCTGAATAAAGAAAGCTCTCGCAACAACTTTTAAAAATAATTTGTACTTTTATTTGTGTGAAACTCAGAAATTCCCATAGCAGCACATAAAAACTAATCAATTCCTGTTCCCTTCTCAAGATCTGCTCCTGAGTTTTATTATACTGTGGAGCCGTTGTGGTCAGAGTAAAGTAAGATGCCCAGTTTATGGGTGGGCTCTAGTTTTCAGGCCGTGGCAGCCACACTAGTACAAGATCCCTTTCGGAGAAAGCAGTGGTAACAATACAGCCCAGCACCACGTTTTACGTAATTGATCATTAAGACTGTCCAAGGAAGAGAGTCTGTGTAGAACTCTAGAGTTGAAAAACATGCCGACTGAGCCTAGTTCCTCAGGATTTAAAAATGAATGAGGGAAGGCAGTATGGTGAAGTTTCCTTAGACTCACAAGATCTAATTGAGTTCCTATGTTCACTTCTTAATAGCTGCAGGACTTTAAGTCCATTTTTTGACCTCTCTGAACTTCACTTTATGTGTTAAATGGTGAAATAGAAATGACCTCACTGGGTTCTACTAAAACAAAACAAAATAAACCCTTAATGCTTCCTATTTGTTGAGTACTATGCCAAATACATGTACCTGTAAATTTCATCTAAACTTCCTGTAAAGTGATACTAACATCCTCAGCTTTCAGTGAGGAACAAGGACGTCAAAATAAAACAACTAGTAACTCTGAAAGTGAATGGTATTGACTGAGATCTTTTGGAGCCTCTATCAAAATTAGGAGATCCTGTTTTTGCTGTAGCCACAGCTCCTGAAACTTCAGACCAAATCACAGCAGCCCTGAACCAAGAAATGATTCTCAGTGGTCCCTGACATTGCCTGCAACACTGCTTGCTTTTAATTTATGCACCATTGTGATTGTTTGTCAGAGGAGGCTCCCCTGTGATTCCTTATGCACCAAATTCGAGTTCAGTTTCTCCAACATGAGGTAAACAGGGCAGGGGCTCTCTATGAATGTGGATATCAGGATAGTCATCACTATTGCCCTTCCACCTGTAGGTTGTCATGCTAGAGAAATTGTAGAATTGATTTTTAAAAATATTTTCATTAAAGTCATGTATGTCCTTCGGCTGCGAGAGGCTGAGTTCATCATATGTAAAAGTGTATGGAGTTCAAGCATGCCGTCTTCACAATGCCTGTTTACCTGTACACTTGCTCTGGCCCAGCAGAGACAGTGTGTGTCACAGGAGAAGCACAGAGGAGGAGAACAATAAGTTAAGCTCCCTCTGTGGGGAATTACAACGTTACTGTAAAAGTCTGACCCCAACGCTTTCACATAGAAATTATTGAGAACATACATCATACATCTGACTAATACATATAGGAGAGAAGGTTCTGTCTCAAATGGTAGAACACCTGGTTGTACATCTCATTTCTACCACTGATTAGCTGTACTGTTTGGTCCAGAGTCAGAAAACTGCAGTTTGTTTCCTCACTGCATCTTCCTACCCCACCTTCCAGAGTGTATCGTTAAGTTCAAATGAAATAGCATGAGAAAATGGGGCAACGATATGATCCTCATATTATTGTTTCAATTTTAAGTAGTGAAATCTTTATGATAGGTAGTATTTTCCAAAACATGTTCAGAAGAATACAAGTTTTGTTAAGAAAAGTAATGGAAGTTATTTTTATAAGTGGCTTTGTATTCAAATATGTTTGGAAAATTCTGATTTCAGTAAAGTTATCCTCTTACCTCAAGGCTTTTCAGACCCTCTAATGAGCTAAGGTAAATCTTCAGAAAGGGAGAATTCAATTCAACACTTTTTAAATTTATTTAGCCTCATACCTCTTATCTTCCAGCATTAGTATTATCTGGAACACATTTTGGGATATTTAGCTTTTTTTGGAAAATGAATAAATACTATGTTGAGGTTTGGATTTTCAGATGAAACTTTTTCTGTTCATTACAATAATGGTCACCACACACTGAGTATTTTCTATGTGCCAAAAGCTGAGCTAAATGTTATAAACCTTGTAACATGATTTAAACTACTTAACAATCATGTGAATTACGTGGCTTATCCCAATTTTATAAGTGAGGGAAATGAAGCTTAGAGAGGTTAAGTAACTCAAGACCGAGATTTAAACTCAAACTGAAGTCCATGTCCTTGTTCACTACTGAGTCTTGTTTGAATGCTGGATGCATGAGCCATGTGATGATATATGAGACATATTTTAAACAGAACAGAGCAATTCTGTGGAAATTGACAAGATGTAGGAAGAAGATCTACCTCTGTCTCCGGGATACCAATACCTCTAAGATTCCGCTGTCCAGCTCATTGATCAGAGTCACGGACATCCCCGGAGTCCACTTGGGACTACTTCTGAGCTATCTGACCTCATGCAGGTTTGGATCAGTCTGGCGCTCAAACCAGACCTTATCTTCCCTTTCTCCTTTTTTTTGCCTGTCATTATAATAAGATGGCTGGAGCAGAGCCTACCTCCTTAAGGTAGACCTGTCTACATGTCTCGTTTTTTTTTTCTCTTTTATATACCTGTAATCAAGATGAGCAAATAGGCTCTAATCTATAACCACAGGAGCAGGGCAAAGGGCAGGCGATGCTCCAAGAAGCTTCAAACCTATTCCAAGTGTCCCAACACAGGTCTATCAGAGTTCACACTTACAGATAAGATGAATAACCACAGCATCATCGAAGTACAATGAAGAATGGCAGAACCTCGAACAGAGAATATGGAGATAAAAATGAACCATTCAGCAATAGATATGTAACTGAATTAAACAATAACATGAATACAAAACTTCAGAATTTCAGCATTTTTGGATGTTTTTATTATAAAGTGATCTAATTTTCTTTTATACAAACCAATTTGATAATTTCTACAACAAATTATTTAAGAAAATTGATGTGACCCATAAAACAAGATTAGTTAGTATTATCAAATCTCCTAAAACATGCCAAACGTATCTATCTTTGATTTTGTCATAAAATCAAAAGTTTATAATTCAGTCATATAAGAAAGACACTGAGTGAAGAATTATTCTATTAATAAAGTTGATCCACTTCTGTCAAAGCACTTTTCATATTTTTATTTTTATTTATTTATTTTTAGAGAGCAGAGGGGAGGGGAAAAGGGAGAGAAACATCAATGTGTGGTTGTCTCTTGTGCGCCCCCTACTGGGGGTCTGGCCTGCAACCCATGCATGTGCCCAGACTGGGAATTGAACTCTTTGGTTCTCAGGCTGGCACTCAATACACTGAGCCACAGCAGCCAGGCAGTTTTCATATTTTTAAAAATAATCTTTTACAGAAAGCTCGATATATAAAACAGAAAGAAAGAGACCCTATCTGTGACATGAGAAGTCTGGGTAAGCTGTCTGCTGAGAACTCCCTTCTCCCATCTTCTGCAGACCCTGAGATCCAAAGACTATGTCTGAAAGTAAAGGCACTGCCTACAAACCACTGGTGCAGATGATGCTTCAGACAAAAATTGCAGAAAGATGATTTTTCTGTTACTTAAGTTGACAGGTAATACTAAGGACGGCATTAGGTCATGAAATAAAGAAGAAAGAACTTTATACCTGGAAGGGATCTTGATGATATAAAGTATATCACTCACCAGTTTTAAAACTGAGGAAACAAGCACAGAGAATTTAATTGACTTGGCCGATATTACCCAGCTAATTAGTTTCAGAGGCAGGAATAAAATTCTTGCCTCCTAACACAATCTGATACTCTCCTAATATACTACATGGACCTGAATAAATTATATAGAGGTAGGATTTTTTTTCTAAAAATGCTTTACCGTGAAAGAGAATGTATAAAATATATTATTTTTTATTTAATCTTTATTATATTTTTTCCATTATCATTTAGTCCCCTTATACCTACCTCTACCCCCAATCACCACGCTGTTGCCCATGTCTGTGTGTCCTTTTCCCTTTTTGCTCAGTCCCTCCACCCCCTAACCTCCGTCCCCATTAGCTGTCATCTGCTCTCCATCTATGAGTCTGTTGCTGTTTTGCTTGTTAGTTCACTTTGTTCATTAGATTCCACCCATGAGTGAAATCACATGGTATTTACCTTTCTCTCACTGGCTTATTTCGCTTAGCATAATGTTTGCCAGGTCCATCTATACTGTCAAAAATGGTAAAACTTTCTTCTTTCTTACATCTGGATAGTATTCCATTGTATAAATATCCAGTAGTTGTTTTATCCACTAATCTAGTGATGGATACTCTGCTACTTCCATATCTTGGCTATCGTAAATAACACTGCAGTGAACATAGGGGTGCTTACGTTCTTTTGAATTAGTGCTTTGATTTCCTCTGGATATCAAGATTCCAATTATGTATTTCACAGAACTAGAAAAAATATTTCAAAAATTTATATGGAACCGCAAAAGGCCCTGCATAGCAACAGGATCCTGAGAAAGAAGAACAAAGCTGGAGGAATCACCCTACCAAATATCAAACTGTAATACAAAACCACAGTTATCAAAACAGCCTGACACTGGCATAAAAACAGACACATATATTAATGGAACAGAATAGAGAGCCCAGAAATAAACTCACATCTTTTTAGTCAATTAATATTTAACAGAGGAAGCAAGCACATACAATGGGCTAAAGATAGTTTATTCAATAAATGGTGTTGGGAAAACTGGACAGATACAAGCAGAAAAATGAAACTAGACCACCTTCTTACACCATACACAAGAATAAATTCAAAATTGTTCAAAGACTTAAATGTTAGACCCAAAACCATAAAAACCCTAGAAAAAAACATAGGTAGCAAATTCTCAGACATTGCTCATAGCAATTTTTTATCAGATTTTTCTCCCCAGGCAAGGGAAACAAAAGAAAAAAATAAACAAATGGAATTACATCAAACTAAAAGTTTTTGCACAGCAAAGGAAATCATCAATAAAATGAAAAGATAACCCACAGAATGGGAGAATGTGTTTGCTGATACATCTTAAAAAGTGTTAATATACAAAATTTATAAAGTACTTACAAAACTCCATACCAAAAAAACAAACAACCCAATTAAAACATGTGAAAAGGATCTGAATAGGTACTTCTCCAGAGAGGACATACAGATGGCAATAGGTATAAGAAAAGATGCTCAATGTCACTAATCATCGGAAAAATGCAAATTAAAACCATAGTGAGATATCATTTCACACCTGTCAGAATGGCCATCATCAATAAATCAACAAAAAACAAGTGCTGGTGAGGATGTGGAGAAAGGGGAACCCATGTGCACTGTTGGTGGGAATGCAGATTGGTATAGCCATTGTGGAAAGCAAAATGGAGATATACTTCAAAAAATTAAAATATATTATCAGATTATTCCTTCAATTTGAGAGATAAGTTCAATGTCCTCAGAAAACTACCAGTAATCAATCTATATTTATGTATCTGAAGTCACTTCCTGGTGTTCCATACAGAAGAGTACTCAGTAGGTGTCTATGCATCGTTTATCTTGCCTCTTCTCTAGTGAGATGCCACTGCCCAGCCGAACACTTTTGTCATTAATGCTTTCCCCATCCAGATCACATGCTGATTAACAACTGGCTGGCAGATAATCCTTTAGCAGTTCTAAAGTATACATTTTTCATAATCAAGGTGTTAAAAAAATCAAAGAACATAATGACTTAATTCTCAGTTTATTCTGTAACATTTCAAGTAATTAGAAAACGTTTCTGACAATAACGACATTTTTAATGAGAACATTTCTCTTTTCATGTATTATATTTTTCAGGTACTCAAATTAATATGTGCATATGTCCACTTAAATGGTCTATGCCACTCCTATGGATGCACTTCGTTACAGCAGCCCAAGGAAACCAGCACAATGACCCTATCAGGCCATGCCTGACTTGGTGGATCCACATTAAATTCTTTTTTTTAAATCAAAGGTAGCCAAAAAATGACAATTTCTTTTTTGTAAGCATTAGTGATTTCATATGAGTGTCCTATATATATATAACTATGTAAAACAAGTTTCTATGACTTATTACCTGCAGGGGGAAGAAAAGCAAGGTTTAAATCACACCATAGTACGTCTACTTACAAGAGAGCATGTTGGGAACATAAAAACACACTCCACTATATTGCCATATGCTTTATTTGTTTTTAAAAAAATTTTTTTAAGTATCTGACCTGCGCAGTCCAACACCAGAAAAACGCATCTGTAACTATTTCTGAGCTCTATCCAATTCCATACAAAGAAAATGGCCCTTAAAAAAATATTTCTGGATCTATTATCAGCATTGGGTTGTTGGGTTCCCTAAGCCAGAAATTGAGAGAAAACCCCAGAGAAATTTCCAGACAGATTTTATTAAGCTTATGCTTGAGCACAGGGGAGGCAGTACAGTGGAAAGGACTATCCTCTAAACTGGCTTAGAGATGACTCAGCTTGGCTGAGGACAAAGTGGGCTTTTTGAAAAAGGCAGGCTTGTGGTCAAATTTTCCATTGCAGAGTTGGGTTACTTCTTTTTCCAACTGTGTTGCCAGGTAACTATGTTCACACCTGTGCTGTGGGGGCAAGACGGCAGACTGCTCATTACTACCACATAGGAAGGTGATAAAGGGATCAAAAGGAGGCAATTAAAAAGTAGACAAAATCAGCCAGCTCTGCATTTTTGAGTAGGGAGTGGAGGGGTAGTGACATTTTTTGTGATCTGGCATTTCTTCTGGCCATCTGGCCTTTGAGTCCTGGCAGGATCACTATATTATCTCACGACATCAAGATTGATCTTTCTGATCACTGACTTCCTTCCCTCATCCACTGTATCGGAAATTCTCTTTCTTTTTATCTGAAAATATTTTCATTTTTGTATATCTAATATGCTGAGTCGTTTGTTTCGAACTTTGTAATATACAAAATAACATTTCACAGTACAATGAATGGTAGATACTTACTTTGATAATAAAGTCAAGATGTAGTTATGATAGAAGAATTTCTATATGAGAATAGGATTGAAAATACAAGATCAATTGTAACTTTCAAAGATAGAATGAACAAGGTTTACACAGACCATATTATTACAATTCTAGGCATGTCACTGCTCTTGGTAGTGATGCAATGACAGCTTATAATATCATTCAAATTAACTGTGCAAATTAAATTGGGCTTTGAATAAGTGAAAAATGAGTTGGAGCATTCATTTATTAGCATTTATCATTTCCTGGTAAAAATGTAGAATATATAGACCATTTTCTTAAGATATGCTGGAATATTTTTAAAATAAGTGACACATCCTTTAAAACCCATTATAAAGACTAATCAAACTTAACATTAAAGATATTTTCTTTGTCTCCTCTAATTCTCTCCAGCTGTAAATTAAGCTTCTTTTAGTAAATCTGTTCTTTTTCATATTTCAATTGGTGTTCACAAAAGTTATGCTTAATGTGGATTTCAAAGGGACCAGAGTTCCACTCACAAATGCTTGGAGGTTTAAATATTAAAGGAGAACTCCAAAGTGGCCATGAAAACAGCAAGATCATATATTTGTGTCACAAGATTATCAAAACAAAGAAGAGAGAAAAATGATCATAAACATCTGATGAGAGTATCAACATTCCTTATGAACTTCATATAAAATGTTTTCTACTTTTTAAATATCATTTTGCCATGTCTGGACAAAATTTTGAAAGTACTAGAACTCCAAATACAGCATACCAAGTGTGTATTTTAAAGGCTCTTTGAAAGCAAAGGTGATTGAGTTTCTCAAAGTTAACAGGGGAGGAACTGCCTTTCTGATGTCTTTAACACTCTTTTAAATATTGTTTTTATATGTCTGATTTGTTACTTCCTGCATCTAGATGGAACCTGGTCAAGTACTGAAGTCTTTGGAGATTAAGGAATTTGTTGAAAAGAGCAGAACTTAAGGTTTTTGATCATGAAACAGGCAAAATTAAGATTTCTGGAAAGATGTGGATCTTCTACTATCCTTAAAAAATGGTTTAAGGATTGGAATTCTGAAGAACAAATATTTTTTGGAATTATTAGTCTTTGCAGTAGCAAACAGAGGTTTCCTTAAAGAAGTCTTTCTCAATGTTTATTATGGAAGCGATACTCTTATTACCTCATAAAAATTGTCTCATTTACAAAGTCATCATTTTGAATGCTTATTATAGCCATGAAATGTATACAGGGATTTTTTTAACCTTGCCCTTCGAATAGCCCTGGGAAGCAGATCCCTCTCATTCATTTAAAGAAAAAGAAATTGTGGGGCCATAGAAATGAAGTAACTTGACCACGGTCATACAGAAAATGAATGTCCAAACTACAATTCAAATTCCAATGAGTTTGTCTCATTCCCATTCTGTGAGAGCAAGCGTACTTGGATTCAATTAGGTCTTCAGAAATAAAAACTGTTCTGATACTATATAAACATATTTAAAATAATTAGCCCATGAATAAGAGTGTATTACTCCTGCCCCTTGAAATCTATATTATTAAGGGGCTCTGCTTTGCAACAAATGAGAGTATTTTCACTGTCAATATACCAAAACTTTAATTTAATTCTATTATACTAATTTACACAGTAATTTTATTCCAATTTCTATTTTGCTTAATTTGACCAGAAAATTCTAGTACTAGTGAAATTTACATTAGAACTCATCGAGGAATACAACTCACCATATTGATAACCTTAAATTAAGCATCCACTATTATGTCAAAACAGTGTTAAGCAAATATTCAATATAAAATCTAGGGCATATATGAGGTCTGTCCAGAAAAAGTCCAAGCATTGTTAATACAGTGAGAATGGTTTGGGCTACATTGTCGTAATCTGGCATCCAAGGAAAGTGGACTGGAATGCCCATTTGTAACGTAAACAACAACAACTTCACTGTACTAGTCAGTGGTGGCAGTAGACACCATTGAGTAAAAATGTACCGTGTGATCATTACATTCAAAATGACTTAGCAAATAGAGCAACGAATCTGCATCAAATTTTGCATGAAGCTTGAACATCCCTCCGTGGAAACTATTGGGGTGATTCAGAAGGCTGCAGCCTTGAGCAACTGGTGACTGGCTTCATCATGACAACAGCCTGCTCATACATTATGTGTCATCCAGAATTTTTGGCAAAATACCAAATCACCCAAATGACACAGCCCCCACTACAGTCCAGATTTGGCTCTCTGCAACTTCTGATTTTCCCAAAACTAAAATTACCTTCAAAAGGAAAGAGATTTCAGACTATTGATGAGATTCAGGAAAATACAATGGAGCAGCTGGTGGCAACTGTGAGAACTGTGTGAGGTCCAAAAGTGCCTACTTTGAAGAGAGCTGAGGCAACATTGTGCTGTGTACAGTGTTTATCATATCTTGTATCTTCTTCGATAAATGTCTCTGTTTTTCATAGTATTTGGCTGGGTACTTTCTGGATAGACCTCGTATTATAATGAAGGAGGATAAAAAGTATTATTAGTTATTGGTAGGAAAGATTAGTTGCATTTGTGACAAAATTTTAAGAAGGAAAATAAGAATGTGGTACTAACTTGAATATATAAGCCCTAAAAATTATATTCTTATAAATATGTGTGTATTTGTGTGTATGTATAAATGATAATTGTCAGCTCTGGTAAAAAAAAATAGTAAGATGAACAGTTTAATTGTTGTCAGTGGGAATATAAATTGCTTTAGTGTCAATGAGAATATAAATTGTTTCCTTAACTATATGCAGACACTTAGAAATACTTGCCAGTAGTATTAAAATATTAAACTTTTTGACCACAAATTAGATTTCTAGACATCTCTTAGAATAAAAATGATCACAGATTCAGATAAAACTTATGTACAATGTTGCTGATCATGCATTATTCTATATAACAAAAAGTTGAAAACAACTTTTATGTCCCACAATAAGATAATGGCTAAAAATTACACTACTTTTAGACAATAGATAATTTTATATTTTCATAAACTTTTGATAGCATGATGAAGAGGAAATTATAAAATTATCTACAAACACAATTTTATGTATACATATGCTTATGGAGAAAATGGAAAAATGCCAAAATATTAATAGTGGTCATTTCTAATAAAGTTCTTTTTCTTTATTCTTCCCTATTTTTGTTCCAAATTTTTAATAATTATGTATTACATTTTTAACAAAATAAATTATCTTCTTTAGAAATAGATGATCTCTTAGGAGGTGGTACCCACAGAAGTTAGGGTGGAGACCTAAACACTTCACTAGGCTGATTCCAAGAAAACCAACATCCACCTTGACATTCATTCCATGTGGACAGAGCTGCTCACGTTCCCATTCAAATGCATTAGCTTATGCCAGTCAGACAGTGTGTGAGTGCTTTTCACATACCTCTGTGTGGAGAACTTCTACAGGAAATAATGCTACAGAAAGTGTGACAGTTATTTTCTTTCTTATTTATCCCATAACAATTTTAGATGTAAGTATTGTGATTTAAGTAGAGCTAATGGACTGGGCAGAGTGGTTTTGGAGAAACTTTCCTGAGTTCCAGTTTGAGATAAATACTTTACATACACTATCTCTTTTAACTTGCACAATAACACATTTTACAGATGAGGAAACTGAAGCATTTGAAGACTATGTGATCTGCTTATATATTCATGGTGAGCAAAGCACAGAATAAAAAGTTTTTTCAGAGCAAAGGAAAACATCAACAAAATGAAAAGACAACCCACAGAATGGGAGAACATATTTGCTGATACATCTGAGAAAGGGTTAATATTCAAAATTTACCCGGTAATGATGGTTTATCTAACTGAACATATAAAACTTTCATAAAGAGAGAGATGGGATATTACTCACTTATTTTTATATTGCAATTTCAAAGAGTAAAATGGAAAATTTGAACTTTTGTTCGGACACAACTAGAGGAGAATGATCGGATCTCTTAGCACAGGAAGTTCCATTTGGTTCTTTTATTCTCCTCTAATTTTTCCATGACATGGGGATAATTGTAGGAAGTGGAAAATAATGGCACAGAACTTCAGATATTTCTGGTTCTTAAATATGTTTTAAGCAGTAGAACTTTATTTCAAAAAAAAATAGTAAGCAGAGTTCCAAGGTATACAAGTGTCGAGCTTTTACCTCTGAAATGAACTGGGAGCGACAGAGCCGCGGTGTCAGTGTCCTGACCGGCAGCTCTACAGAATCCCGGGTCTCTGCAGAATGCAGCCATAAAGGCAGAGCTGTGAATGACACGAAAGGCTGGAAGAGTAAGTGAAGAAATTAGTTTAGGAGTGTTTTTACCTTGCCAGGTTAACTTTTATTTGATGCATAAACAAATCTGCGGGAGGTCTGATGCATAGAAATATAAATTTGAGTTCAAATAACTAAGACTTTTGACAAAACCCAGGACTAAAAATAAATTCATGAGGAACATTCTAAATGAAGTATGTAGATATCATGATTAGATTAAGTTTAGAAAGAAGGAATGATAATAGGAATAATTAACTACTTTAATAGTTGCTCAATAAGTCTCCTCCAATAAGTAAACAATACATCTCTTTTTAAAAATTAATTATTAATATGTTTAGAAATTTTTGAAACTGTCTGGAAATAATTGGACAGATAAAAGGCCCAAGTTCTTAATATTTGCAAATACTTAGTGTCTGTAGACTGATAAAAGGCCAAGCTATAAAATCAAAAGTAATATGTGTTGATTAAGAATCAATCTTAATATTCATTTAAATAATTGATGAGAATATGCAGTGTTTTTCCATTAAGAAAATAGTCTTTTGCACATTTGAAATAATTAATATTAATGGAAATTGTTA
This sequence comes from Mormoops blainvillei, assembly GCA_004026545.1. Taxonomy (NCBI): domain Eukaryota; kingdom Metazoa; phylum Chordata; class Mammalia; order Chiroptera; family Mormoopidae; genus Mormoops; species Mormoops blainvillei. Next base: position 48,906 of record PVJD01001089.1, on the reverse strand, counting down.
ATATACTTACTAGATTTGACCAGGATATTGGTTTGTTACCCCATATACTTAGGTCTTAAGAGTACCTTCATTATGTTTTTTTTCCTAAAAAATATTTTAAAAGGATGAAAGAGAAACTGTGTCTCCCTATATCCCTTCTCCTTTTACATTACTAAGGTTTCATAAATTGAATTTGGTAGCCAGGACACTTGACAAGTTGGCTAGAGACTTATTTTTCCTATTTTTTTTCTTGTACTCAGTGACTATGGGCCAGTGCAGCACAGCAAAAATATGTGAAATTTCTATATTATTCCTTAAAGACAAACCTTCTGTCCCAATATATCCTTGTTTCTCTCATTCTTGGTATAGAAGAGCAGCTGGAGCAGATCTTAGACTCAAAGATGGGAGCAACATGTTTAAAATAATATAGCCAAGTGACCCGTCAGAGTCCTTGGGAACCACATGTTTATTATAAAAAAGAACTACTTTCTGTCTGATTCAAAGTCCTGTATTTTGAGGTTTCTTTATAATAAATCTTTAGCCTATGACACAGCTAACAAAGAACTTGGTGTCATAAGAGGTGTGTTGATGTGAAAAATAGGTGGCATTATCTCAGTGGTTGGGTTGTAGACTACTAGGAAAAAAATATTTCATGTTGGAAAGCTAATGACCTCTGTTATAGCATGGCAAATTTTTTAGTAAAACTGTCAACTGTAAAGAAAAGAAAGCCATACCTATGAATTGTTTTGCCCTAAGAAAGATTACTAGGAAAAGGCTAAATATTTACCTATGTTACCTGCCCCCTTAATACGTTTAGCCAAAGGCAAGAGAGAAAAACTTGAGTAAGCACTGCCAGTGTGCGAGTAGAGATAAAGAGGAACAGACCTTGCTAAGAGAATCTATCTATGACAAAAGTCTAAACATTAACTTGAGGGACTTGACTAGTACCTTTTGTAAAATAGAAATCCCATGCTGATATGCCCTGACTAGCAGATAAGACTTTGTCATAGATTGAGTGTTTGTGTTCCCTTCAAATGTATGTGTTAAAACCCAATCTTAGATGTGATGTTATTAGGAGATGGGGCCTTTGGGAAATCATTAGCTCATGAGTGGGAAGCTCTCATAAACGGAGTTTGTGCCCACACAGAGACCACAGGGAGAGCTCCCTTTCCCATTCTACCATGTGAAAACACAGTGGGAAGATGGCTGTCTATGACCCAGACACCAAATCTGCCAGCACCTGGATCTTGAGCTTTCCAACCTTCCAGAAATGTGAAGAATAAATGTTTGTTGTTTAAGCCATCCTGTCTATAGCATTTTTGTCATAGTAGCCTGAACAGACTAAGACGTGCTGAGATCCTTTCTCCAAAGCCTCCCATTTGTACTTCTCAGCTACACAATGGTAGCTCTGCCCACTTACAAAGATCAGATAAAATCCTGTTAGCTTCTCACCATAACCTAGGGCCTCAGGGAGATATCCTAGAATTGAAAGCAGAAAACAGGAGTGAGGAATCTCCTGGTTTAACTGGTTTAAGAACTATTTAGGAGAGATCATCAAGTACGACCATTTTTACATAAAATCTGGCTGGAAAGCAAATACACAGAAGCCTCACCAAATCTCTCTCTCTTTTTTTAATGATTTTACTTATTTATTATTTAGGGAGAGAGGGAGCGAAATGTCAATGTGTGGTTGCCTCTTGTGTGCGCCCTACTGGGGAAACTGGCCCACAGCCCAGCCATGTGCCCTGACAGGGAATTGAACACATGACCTTTCGGTTTGCAGGCTGGCACTCGATCCACTGAGCCACACCAGCGAGGGCTCCTCACTAAATCTTTAAGGGAAATTAATATTGCTTAAAAAAAAAAAGCCCAAAATCTAGCCTATAAACAACATCATATTTTCCCAAATGTGTATCAATCAATCAGCAAGAAACGGGCTATGAAAACTCTGCAACCTCCAAAGAGAGTATACTTTCCAAAACTCACTTTGGATTTTGCCACAAAGCATAATGGTCAAGGGAAAATTTCCAGAGGGTGCCAGACTTCCTGGAAGACAATGGCCAAGAAAGTGATCCAAGGAAACAGGATCAGGAAGAGTTCAGGAAGTAAAGGGATAGTTCATTTTCTACACATGAGGGTATAATGTCTGTGGGCCATGGGGTGCTCTATGTTTTCTATTTTTATGTATTAATGGATTGTTATTCTGCTTTGTTATATATTATTATGTGATGGGGCTGCGGATGGTGAATATGTCCTGTGTGTGCAGAAAAGAATATGCAAAGAAGCAGACTATTGTCAACAATCCCTCAATATCTATTCTGGCTTTCTCTTTCAGTAGTCCGTGCGTGTTTAAAACACAAGGGTGGGCACAAGGATACCTAGGAACAGACTGCATTTCCTAGCAATGCTAGCAACTGGGGTTAAGTTTGTGTCAAATGAAATGTGAGTGAATGTTACACACGAATGAGTAAATGAACATTAAAAACTATTCTATTCCCAATGACAGAAAAAATGCTAAAGCTGAAGAGGAAAAGAGTACAAGTTAAAATTATGGCATAATAAGAAAAATCAGTTTCCCACTAAAGATTTAAATTATACCACCGAATTCTTACTAAAATGTCATCAAACATTGACAGCGAACCAACAACCAGTTGATAAATTAGATTAGGTCATATAATTTGAGTTACTGCTGATTTCTAACTTTAATCCAATTAGAGAAAAAAAATATATGATTTGAAATTAAACATTTTTATTCTTTTTGTTTTTCCATATTCACAAATTGATTAGAACTTAGAGAAAAGACAGGTTAACAATTAATTTTTTCCAGTTCAAGATTTTGAACATCTTTTCTAGACATTAAATTCCTTATTTTTATTGAATTTTAGAAATTGTCAATATGATTTTTATTTTACTTGTCATATTTTATTTAATTATATGTTTCTGCATTTTAAATTGTAAAACGTACTTAGCATGTTCTTTTTAAATTTCATAGAAAACTGCAGGTACAGATGGTCCATTTATAGCAATAAAAAGGCAAATTAAAATTATGCAAAACCCTATAGAATGCAATTCATTCAATAGCTATCTCAAAGAAAGGTGTGTTTAAATCTAATGTGATCAGACTCCCTGCTGATACAAATCATCCTAAAATAAGCATTGTGTCTTCCGAGTTTTCTGCTTTTGGCAAGAAGGATAGACTACCTAATTAATTTTAATAAACAATAGTTATGAATAGAATTGCAATCTGTCATGATCAGGTCCTAATTCTTTATATATTTTATAGATAATCATGTTCAAAACCATAAATTTCTGAATTCTGTAACTACGATAGATATGATAGAACTTTCCTATTATCTACAATTATTATGGTTATTAATATTTCTGCAGGAATGGTGGTTGAATGGGGCACTGTGGTGTGGTGCAGACCAACACATTTTGGAACCAAAACACATGGGTTCGAACCTCCCCTTCACTCTTTGTTATTATGTCTGCTTGAGAATATCTCTTAATCTTATTTTTCAGCAATAAAATGGTAATACTTAATGATAAATCTTTAAAGAGTTGTAAAGATATCATTCTAGTTGTGAAAATATCTTCTATAAGCCCAAGCAAATATTAATTAGTAACATATTGGATGTAGCTAGATTGGGAAGTGAGGACGCATGATAAACTAAAGACTTAGTTTATAAGCAAAGCCTCCTGATGCAACTAATTGCCTTTGAGTTCATGTTTTTAGAGATATAAGGAGCAATGTGAAGAAAAATTTGTATTGATGATAGAAAGAAGGAAAAATGACAACCTTTTGAAGAGGAATAGAAGAGACAGAGGAGCAAATTGGAGAAAGATTCAGCGAAGGAAGGAAGAAGGAGCATGTTTCAGAAAGATATATGAGCAAAACAAATGAAGACTTCACTGGTGCCTTGTCAGAATATTAACACGAGGAGAAGAGACTATGGCACAGTAAAGAATTCGGATAGATTACTCTCTTGCAGAGCTTCATTCTGTCAATACCCTCCACTGTGAGCTTATCTATATGAGTAAAAGGATTAGATTAAAACTATATAAGACAAATCCCATTTTTAAAGTAATTAGTCAGTAGATAGGAAAATTCTCATACTTCAATGAAAATTTATTTTTGGAGATTAAAGGACCAGTGATACTTCAAGCAAGGCGCACAATCAGATTATATCTGATCAATAAAGAAGAAAGCAGGGTACCTCCAAATTTCTGAAGCAGTTGTGAGGTAATTATACCATAATTAATTTTCTCCGTGTGTGTGTATGTGTGTGTTATCTGCTCAGTATTATGTCTTCATCTTATTCAGCAATTTAAAAGAACTTTAATTTCCTGGAAGTTATTTGGAGTTTATTATGCACCGGGATGCTGAGATGCAGAGTTTAGAACAACTTCCTGTGTTGTTCTTTATAATGTTATAGTTGAATAGCATTCCTTGTATAAAATCTATGTTGAGGTAAAAAAAAAAAGATTAAAGATAAAGCATTCTGTAGTCATAGTACAAAAGGAACTGTATACTAAGCAGTCTCAATTCATAATACGACTATGGAATTCTGATATGAAGTCAATCTAAAGAAGGGTGTTTTTCCTAGGGCCCATTTTCTGTTAGCTTATCACTTAAAACGCTTTGAAAGATTTCATGGGGATGACCGGTCAGCACCCAGGGAGGAACTGGGGCTGTTTGAGCACTGCTGGGTTCTGTGACACAGACTTCATTCTTCAGCATTCTGGGGTACCAGACACACATTTTTAGCCTTCATCACCATCCTGAAGAGATAAAAGCCTCTTGAAGTCAGTGGGAGATTCATTTTAAAATTAGTTCTGTAGGAAGCAGAGTAATTTGAGATACGAGGCTTTAGATAGTATTTGAATGAGGCAGACACACACAATGCCAACTTTGTTATTTGAACACTAGTCTTAGTGTGGGTGGCTCTGTGCATGTGTGTGTATGTGCAGGAGACATGTGAGGAATGTGCATTTGAGCTCTTACTTTGCTTCAGTAACTTCCATAGTTCAGGAAGCCTCACAGTATTTATTTGTACAATATCTGTGTGCACATAACTTTGCATAAATATCAAAACCCATGCCCATCAGAATGGACTAAGAGTAAGCTTTCCATGTTCTTATTCATATTTACATCTTTAAAATATGGTTTGTTTTTGTTATTTATGATATGGTCCTCATTGGAAGCAACTGATATATCAAAAAGGTTTTTTGGGTTTTTTTTGGAAACTGGATTTTAAAAATTTAAAATGAAGTCAAAATAAGGCATATCGTATATTGGGAAGAAACCAGGACAAGTTACTCATCTCATACCTCAAACTTCCAGCAATAGCTAAGTTGAAGGAAGATACCGGGAGTTCACACTCAATGCAATTCTCCTTTTGCTACATGTCAAAAAGGGAAAATAATTTTGAAATTCCTCAGTAACTGACATGTCATGCAAAAGATGAAAAATGAATTATTTCAGTCCTGCATTTCATCATGGATCTGATCAGTCTTTTTTCATAAAAGTGTGTAACCCTGCCCCTTCATTTCCTTCTTGGAGCAAACATTTAGTAATTGCAGGGGAGCATCTCCAAAGAATAAATTATGGGGGAAATTGTAATAAGCAAGAGATACACTGGGAAGGAATTATAAAAGAGGCATTTTCACAGATGCTTACTATAGAAGCAAACACATGTGGCTTCGAGGAGGGCCATTATAGGTCTTCACTTACCAGATTAAACTGCAAATTAAAAATAAAATTTAACCCAATGTCTCTGGTTACAACTAGCTCACTCTAAAGAGAGGAATAAAGTAAAACTCAGGGATTAATGTGACTGTGTGTTTTCCCAATTTGGCATCTTGTAGGACTTGAGTTTAAGCAGGAGTATTAAAGGATTGGAGAGAGTTAAACTGAGAAGAATGGGACATCATGAAGGGCTTTGGAGTTAGAGTCAATGGTATGAGCACATCCCAGAAGCAGGAAACAGAGCAACAAGCAGTTCAGTGTCATGCCTGAATGTGGCAAGAAATTAGGCTGGAGAGTCAGAAGTCTTAGTATTTATTATATGTATATTTATAGAAATGCATATATGTATTTTTCAGTACATGTATTTTTCAATATGTGATACATGTATTTTTATATAAGTGACACAAATATGAGTGCATATGAAATTAAACATAGCTTCCATAAATCTTTACTTTTGCTCTCATTTTCCCTTGTATCCTAGTCCCTACAAGCACAAGAGCTGCATGATTTACTGACTCCTGGACATCTTTTATTTCCTAGATCCTTGCAAAATGCTTTGCCAGCAGTGAGCTCTCCATCAGGATATGTTTACTCACACTACAGCCAAAGTGTTTCAACTTTGAGGACAGGCACAGGCAGAGCAAACTGACAAGAAGACTCAGAGTTCTTGACCGCTGGATTTAGACACGTTTACAATTGGCCAAGAAACACACTTGCCTCCTACAATTGGCCAGGGACATGGCTGGGCTTCCTGCATCATTATTGAATTCCCTATTTATTAGTCACTTATGGAAGCATCACCTGATTTGTTTGTAGAAACAAATGAGTACATTTAGGATAATAAGAAGAGAATTTCCCTTAAGAGAAAAAAAAGGAAAAAGTATAAAACTTGATTCAAAGACAGTGGTAACAGAAGTGTTTATGAATACAGCGTGATTATGTGATGAACAGAAATAAACGTGTGTTACCACTACAGTCAATCTAGTTTTCCCTAATGGAGTGCTATACCCTGGGACAGCTGAATTACAGATATCAATGTAATCAAAACCTTTAAGAAAAAATTTATTATGATAATATTTCTACCATGTCACATATGCCTTTCCCTGGAGAAGGTAACTCCCAAAAGGCCTTCATTGATTTGTTCTTTAAGTAAAGGTGGCAGGATAAATAAAATGATAATGTTAACAGCTGGCTCAAAGTTTCCCTAGGGAGGAAACTATCTTTGTTTAGGAAAACACCTTGATATTATGCTTTAGATGTGTGAACCCTGAGGGCACACTTTGGAAGGATCCTAAAAATAAAAAAAAAAGATAAATTTATCAGTCCAAAAATTTAATAGAAATTAAAAAGAAACCAAGAAATAAGGGCAGAAAACAAGACCTTCACTCCTCTGAAAGAAAGAGAGAGTGAGAGAGAGACAGAGACAGAGGCAGAAGCAGAGGCAGAGAGAGAATGTTAGAGATTTGGGAAGCAATTAGTTGCCATTACACTTGGAAGATCTTCATGACTGGATAAAATGAACACAGTTGTCAGTTGCCACGTGTGCCTGGTAGTGTCCTGTTTGTCCTTCTGGATTCACCTAGGTCCCTCTGGATTCACCTCTTCATTTACGCTGCTGGACATTCTGACCAACAATGCCCCCAGGACACCAAGAGATGCTTAACTGAGGGCCCTCCGTGGTGGTAGCCACAGAGAGGCAGCAGCTTCCAGCAGACCTCGCCGCATCCCTTTCATAGTCGCGTCTCTGGGACTGGACTTGCCTGGCTTCTCAGATTCTGTGTGTGAGCATCAGCTTGTCTTTCTACAGCTGTGCGTAGGGAGAACTGGTTAAAGGCTCTTCTGCTGATCTGCCAGCTCACTGCTCAAGACCTTTATCTACCCAGCTCCTGCAGAAATTATGTAAGATCTGTTTCTTATAATAATTAATCCTTAACATTAAAAATTGTTCTGTTTTCTTTACCAAACCCTAGCTACTTCATAATTCAGACTTTTAGAAATGAGTGTTTTCATTTGAAAAGCCTAAAATGTGTGGCAGTGACTTGGAAATTGGTGGCGGGTGAACGAGGGAAAGGCAGCAATAAATTTATTAGGAAAGGCTGGGAAAATGGCTAAGACGCATTGGGGGTTGGAGAGAGGATGACCCATATTGTGCTGCAGAGCAAAAACATGTCAAAAGACCCTTCTGCAATAGCGGGAAAGTCAGAAAATGCACCTCATGGACTTGTGGATCTGGCTATCTTATCTCCATCTCTACAAAGAATGTTGAAAGTGCCAGCTGGCTTCTAGCTGTATATGGTAAGGTATTTGAAGATAGAGAAGAGTTAAAGATGGAATAATTCTGTTTACAAGCAGAATGGAGAAGAAATAAAGAAAGACAAGGACTTATTAGGCTGAAAAATAAAACTGTCTTTTATTCTAAGTATTACTAGCCAGTATTACTAGCCATCAAGGTGACATGAGGCCTGGAGCCAATGATCAAATCAAGGATTTATCTCTAAGACTCCTTGTTAAGATGTCTGAAGAATTTAAGGTGATATCACACACATGTAGCCTAGGCAATATATGGAAGAATCGCCCTGCCAGTTCACAGAACTGTGAGAAATAATGCCACCATGCTTTTAACCCACTAGACATTTTAGGTTGACTTGTTGCACAGTTCACAAATTTAAGAGTTCTTTACTTATTTCTTTTTTTAAAAAGTCTATTTATTTTTAGAGAGAAGGGAAGGGAGGGGGAAAGAGAGGGAGAAAAACACTGATGTGAGAGAGAAACATTGATCGGTTGCCTCTCATATACACCCTGTCTGGGTACCAAGCCTGCATCCCAGGCCTGTGCCCTGACCGGGAATCTGACTGGCGACCTTTCACTTTGCAAGATGATGCCCAAGCAACTCGGCCACACTGGTCAAGGCTAGTTATTTCAATTAATTTCCTTAAAATAATAAATTTTGAACCAAAATATACTTGATACATAAATCTAAACATGGGCAGCCTGACTCCCCCTTTCCCTTGTACTCCAATAAGTTAAATAATTTAGTTCTCATGAAGATGTTACTCACTACAATTTGTAAAGATATTGCTTATCATAATTATTAAACCAATTTCTGCCACCATTACACCATACAATTCTTCATAATGATACACTCCTTGCAGATAATAAATGTTTACATTGTAATGGAAGCTTTCTAGAAGTAATATGCCCAGTGGTTGAATACGCCACTGTTGGACACCACAGGGATTCAAATGACAGCTTGATATACCATGTGCTGATTAGTTTACCTTGTCACTTACTTAACCTGTGCATTTCTCTCAGAACCAGAATATACATGGAGGTTTCCAAACTAATCCAAGAGAAAAAAAACTTGATTGCCTATTTTTAAATTCTTAAACACAATGAGTTTCAAATAATGGGGGAATGAATTCTTCGAGCAAGTTGATTCCCAATTGGCATTTTTCCCCTCACCATTGTTAACCATCCAATATGGGACTCAATTTGAAAAAATATTACAAAAAAATGCAGATGGAAGGTTTTCAGTGCTACCTAAATATATGAGGGTTTTTTTTTTTAATAACTGAAGTTTTGCTATAATTAGGTTGGTCATTTATTTTTTTTTTCATGAGGTTATTATGCAAAGACAAACTGCAGGTGAAGAAAACTGTCTAACTAGTATATTTCTATAGCACAGAGATGTTTTTCACTAATGAGAAGACAGGAGCTTTGTTTTTGTGTTTAAAATAAATTATTTTCATATATAAATGACAAAGAGTACCATCTAAGTAGAGGTGAAATGAGAAGCTTCTAGAATGATTTAGAGAGGAGAGAAGAGAATTCACACATGTTCATGGTTAGAAGTCCAAGTGTTATAGAAAGACTTGGCCAACCAAGTTCCATAGCTGACTGTTTCTGTTACTTTTTAAAAAATCATTTTAAAAAGAATGTATTTTCCACAGAGCTGACTGATATCTAATGAATGCTATTGAAAACTGCATGAGGGTAGACCCTAATTTCTAAGATTTCATACCAAAGGCTGTATGTCTAAATTTCTACATTTGCTAATCTAATAAATGTATAAACACTCACTATATATGTATACTATATACACATATACAGTGTGTATATATATGTATATATACACATATACTATATATATATACACACATATACATATACTATATAGGTGTCTCTTGTGTATATACCTTCTCCTTCTGGGTTTAAATTTGTGATTTGTCTTTCAGGTCATGCTGATACTTCTCTCCAAACAAACTGTACTCCATATAAAAATAGAGTCTTTGTCTTATTTATTACTGCATGAAGATGACATCTAATAAGTATTAAGTGAATAAAATAAGAAATGAGAATTTTGAGTTGTAGATGTGAAAATAATGAAACGCAGTAGAACAAGAGGAGAACTGACTCCTTCTACAGGCATGGCTGTCTTAGGGGAGAAACACTGCAACACGTTAGAATTTTGTAGGACTTATATGCTGAATTCTCTGTGTTAGATTGTAGCTGACATGCAGAATATGTATAATATGGCTTTTCTTATTACTCAATCATTACATTCATTAGTTTTAATCCCAATGGCTTTTGTTCCCTATGAGAAGTAGATTAAGTAATAATTTTCTTAATAAAATACAGCATTATACATTTCTAAATAAATGCAATATTGGTATTCAGAGCAATAGATGTAAAAATTAGAATGGCCTATTCTTGAGTAAGAACCTTTCTGTTGAGAGTCTCCTCAAACCCATTTTCTGATACATACTCCAATATAAGTAATGTTCACTGAACAACTTCTTTGTGTTATGTATTAAAAGGATTCTTTTAGCTATTCCTGCTGTCCTGCAAGATACTGCAATTTTCCCCAAAGCTGGGATCTGTAGAAAGTAAACCTTGACCTCATTTATTCAGTTGCTATATATTTTAAATTGGAACTTCTTAGTTGAAAGTTGTTAATTTTGTTTTTCCTCATGGAGTTTTTACTAAATTAAAACTAAACTATGAAGAATAATGCTTTTACTGCCCCCTTTTCTACAAGACTGAAGCCTACATTTGGAACTGGGAAAAGGCTGACCAACAACAAGTGATGGTAGGGGTCAGTGTCATACCACCGCTTGGCAGGTGGCCTGGGCTTATCGTTATCTATTTAGTAGCACAGGAGAATTCATCTTTAATTTTACTTCATCTGAAACAAAAAAACAAAGCCCTGGTTTCCTACACTACCATTGTTTTCTTAAATCACCTGAATACGAGAACTTCTATTGTAAACTAAGTAGTTTTCCCTGCCTGAAGCCTTTCTCTGGAAATCTCCTATTTAGAAGATGATAGATAGTATCTTCAAAAGCACTGTTGTCCATGAAATTCCTTTTTCAACCTAGACAATCATTCCTGTGATTTCTCTTTGGCTAAGTTGCTTTTAATTACATTCCTAGTTGCTTTTTTGTCTCGGCTTCAGAATTAAATTTAGCATTAATTTGATGTGCTCCAGCAAGCCATACAGTTTTATTTCTTTTCCAATCTGGATTTTTTTTAACAGAGAGAAATTTTAACAGCCTTGATTTCTTCCTACCTTCACCCTCATCGATGAACATTTCAAACCTGGTGGAAATATATAAAACAGAATAGTGTATGAACATTCAGAAAATTGACCCATCTTAGTTAAAAGTTTAGCCACTTAAAGTTGGTATTAAAATAAAACTACTCAAAATTGATGATACCTGATAAAAAGAAAAGATAATTTTTAACATCCAAAATAAGTACTTAATTTGGAATAATTAGTGCAAATTAGCTCAAGCTTTTTTTTTTTCCCCCTTTGAGATGAAAGGCTGTGTTTTAGTTTTCTATTGCTATGTAACAAAGCGCTGCAAATTTAATGGCATAAAATGGCAGTCAGTATGTAGGTCAGAAGTTTGACATAATATAAGTAGTACTCTTTTCAGGGTATCAAAAAGATAATATCACAGTGTTAACAGGGCTGATATATCTTGTATAGAAGATCTGGAGGGGAAATTCACCTCCAAATCAATTCTCCTTGGCAGAATTCAGTTTCATTTGTACAACTGAGGTCCATGTTTCCCTGCTGGTTGTCATCCAAGAGTTGCTCTCAACTCATGGAGGCCTCCACATTCTTTCCTTGACATTGCTTCCCTCTGTCTTCAATTCAGCAACTAGCTGCACTCTGCATCCTTCTCGTGCTTTGAATTTCCGACTTTCTCCATCTCTGTCCTTGAGACCTAGATTTAAAAGGCTAATGTGATCAGATAAGGTCCACCTGAATAATCTTATGATCCCTATCTTATGATCAACTGATCTGGGCACTTAATTACATTGGCAAAAGCTTTTCTGACATATAATGTAACATAACTATGGGAAGGATATCTGCTAATAATAGTTTCTACCCCCACACAAGGAGAGTTTATACAAGATTGGGAGTCATTGGGCATCCTCTCAGAATTCTGCCTACCACAAGAGACAATACTTAAATTTGACAAAGTCTATGGAAAATTATCTGTTTTTACTTCTTTTTTAGACAATGCCAAAGTGATTATTAAATATAAAACATTACTGAATAGTATAAAATTTATTGTATATGGCTATGGAATACTGAAGTGAAATTTTAGTTTTAGTCATAAAACTATTCATAGATGTGTTGTCACAATGGCTCTCAAACATCAACTTCTCTTTTATTTTTTTAAATTAAATATTTCAATTTATTTAAATCATACTGGTTTCTGCAGTCTCATATAGAAACAAAAAAATTGACAGCTAAGTAACTAATGAGCGCAGTAGGATTTTCAGCACCTTGTCATCTGCTGCCATCTCTGCTACCACCTCTGCTCACCAGGTAATTAGCTTTCTGAAGACAGGTCAAAGGTCCTAAAAGGGTGTTGGAACTTGCATGCAAAATGACACCATCTTGGCTCAATTTTAAATATTCTAGAGAAGAGTAAATTGCCAGAAGTAGCCAGCAGTTCAAAGTAATCAATTCGAAGAAGAAAGAAATACACAGTAACTGCAACCATGTTAATAAAGATGCAAAAATATGTTGTTCTAGCATTATAAGATTCGTTTGTAAGAATAAGAAAATAATGTACATGAAAATTAGAAATGCCTCTATATACATTTCTAATTTTATTTAATAAAAATTATCTTGCCACCAACATTATTTTTTTTATTTGAAGAATTTAGTGAGATGGTATTTCAGTCTTTTCAAATCATATTTTTATGTGACTATTTTGAATTCTCTCTCCTGTTTTCAAATTTATTTGAATTACAATGTCTGGGAATCTGATATCAAACAGAAATTTCTCATTTGGCTAAAATAACATAGACATCATAACATGCAAGTGCGACTGAAGGAATGAAACTGAAATAAATAATATTCTTTTATACTCTCTTACATTTCTTAGAATGTGCCTGTAGAGATACTAATGCAGGAATTTTTATTTTACAAAATTTTAGTCACTTACAAAGTAGCAAAATATGTTTATAAATATTCTGAATTTAAAAACCTTTCCTCTTTTGCATCAGAAATTGGGTTCTTTCCTCCTTGAACTACTGGGAAATTGCTCAATAGCTTGGGGTTGTTTATACTTCTTAGTCCCAGAGCTATAATAATAGCTGCACCTGATTATTATTATGTCTAAGAGATGGTTCAAAGCTTTCTTCCTGAAAACTATAAAGATATTTTTTCATTCTGAAGAAACAGGTGAAAAACGGAGATCAACAACATGTGGCAATTTGCCTGAGGTAACATTTTAAGATGCTCAGTGACAACTCATTGTCCATTTGTACCACATTTCTTTTCTTCTTCAAAAATTATTTTTGGTTTATTTTATAGTCACTGACTCACTAGGTCCAGTATATTCTAGATCTTAGAACAGAAAATGTTTTTTTTTTCTAGAGTTATCAATTTATGAGAATTCTTCCTTAAAACAGTATTTAGAGCACTGTACAAGTAGGGGACCAGAACAGTTCATCTCTACCATAACTGGATATTATGCAAAGAGAATAGTGAGCATGGCGAACTTGAGAAGAGGTGGGAACAATCCGTGGGAATTGTGAAGAGCCCTCTAAGGAAACCAGCCTGCACTTGGGATCTCCTTGGGGGCAAGGAGAGATTAATGAGGATGCAGATAAAGAATGTGCCTCCTCCTGGGTAAAGCATTTATTCAAGTAACATCTCGGTGGAAATGCTGCAAAGGAGCGGTGTTAAACCCAGGAAGGTAAATAGCTGAAGGGAAACTTGAGACTTGGAAATCTTGACTAGTTCGATTCTAGAGCAAGCTGTTTAAAATAACTTTCCATATGCTAAAAGGAGTCAGTGAGTTTGTCGACTGGATGTCAAATAAATGTGTGAATAAAAGGTATGTGTTCCCCATTGCCACAGTGAGTTACTACTCTGCTATGACTACTTTGATAGCACTGATTAGCTGAATACTACAACCATTAAGAATGTTAGGAAACCATTGTTTGTATAAACCATCTTTTATGTTGTAAAAACAAGTCTCCTTTCATTAAGAATACTTATATCTTTTTTAAAAACCTTGCTTATGAATTTTATGTCTTTTAAGTTCTCGTATTTTAAATGTAGTTTTTTCTAAATTAGCCAACTTAGGTATAACACATACAAGTTGATAAATTTAATAGGAACATGTTATTGATTTCATCTGTCTTCGTAATTAAGTACTGACATTTCAGCATGGTAATGTCCCTGAGATTATGTGAAATACTAGTTTAAATGGTCAATAATATGACTTTTTTCAATGAAAGAAATCTGTTGAAAGGTAATATTTCCTTTTTAACGGCCGTGTAGTATTCCATTGTGTAAATGTACCGCAGTTTTTTTATCCACTAATCTACTGATGAGCACTTGGGCTGCTGACGAATCTTGGTGATTATAAAAAATACTGCAATGAACATAGGGGTGCATATATCCTTTTAAATTAGTGTTTCAGGTGTCTTCAGATATATTCCCAGAAGTGGAATTGCTGGGTCATACAGCAGATCCATTTTTAATTTTTTGAGGAAACCCCAGCTGTTTTCCACCGTAGCTGCACCAGTTTGCATTCCCACTAACAGTGCAGGAGGATGAAATAAGTCAGTCAGAGAAAGAAAAATACCATATGATTTCACTTATATGTGGAATCTAAGAAATAAAATGAACAAATAAATAAAATAGAAACAAACTCATAGATACAGAAAACAGACTGACAGCTATCAGAAGGGCAGGTGGTTGAGGGGTTAGGAGAAAAAGATGAAGGGATTAAGCCAAAAATAAAATTCATAGACACAAACAACAGAGGCAAAAAGAGGTGGAGGGAAGTAAAGAGGGGATAAATGGTGACAGAAAGAGACTTGACTTTGGATGCTAAACACACAATAGGCAGATAATGTATTATAGAATTGTACACTTGAAATCTATATAACTTTATTAACTAATATCACCCCAATAAATTTAATGAAAATTGAAACAAGTAATAAAGATGAGAAAACCTGGAAAAAAAAAAGAAAAGAAGGAGCAAGTCTGTTGGATCCCAAAGCCCACACTTTCCCCGATAACCCAAGTCAGTTGCTGCCTAAACAAGCCACCTAAACATCAAAGCTTTTCCTTATTTCTAAATGAAATGATTGAATCAGTTCAAGGTTTTTCACTTTTCTCCTTAGGTGCCCTTAAAGTTCAAACTAAAAGTGAAAGCTACTCATAGGGTTCAGGCAGGGGGTTCACTGAGCAAAGTGGTCTGCTACCAACAGATGCTTCCTTGAAGTCTTTTGTTTTATTGATATGAAAAATTCTTGATAACCTTGCCAAAAAATAAAAATCAAAAATAAAATTATAAGTACCATTAATGCTTTTGGATATTATTAAAGTTATAAGGGTCTGAGTAGAATGTTTAAAAAAAATCATGCTGTTGTCTTTTAATGTATATCAAGCCGTTATTTAGTGAAATAACCAAACCACAGCATTTAGTTTTATCTTATATATTTTCATTAAGTCCTTTAGAGTAGGTATTTTGTTATATATTCACTGGCATTTGTCTAGAAGAAAGTAAAGCACTAGGCACATTGTAGATTCCAAATAAATATGACTTGATTCATTCATTTTTATTGACCTTCAAGGAAACTGCTTTTTGGACATCTTTTGTATTAATGAAAAAAATGACCTCATTAGAGAAAAAAAGTATTATGTTTAAAATTGTAAAAATAAAGTCTTCTTCCTATGTTCAGAGATAGGATTGTGAAAATAATGACTTAGAATATTTATTCTGTTCTCATCTAACTATATCTTCCATAACAATAACTGAGAACTCAATGAGAATTGAATAAGCAGTGCACCAGGACTTTATAACATCAATGCTTTATGTCTCTTTATTGCTTATAATTCTTAAATTTTTATTGACTTGCCATTGTCATGTATAAGTGCTAAAATCCTTGGCATATCAACCAGAGTGGATTCATGCTGTGGGCCAGTCAAACTCTAGCGCACTTCACATCTACGCCTTTCTTGCTACCTTCTACCCTGGTGCGTTACTGGATTATTATGCAAGTAATCAGGTACCTGAAAAACAAAATCAAATCTATATCCATACCACTTCACATCCCCCAAATGATAAAAGATTAATTTGGATAAATATATCTATAATTTTGCAGTCAGGGAATCTAGAAAGAATCTATTTTAACTCCAGCCTGCAGGGTATATCTTGTGTCATTTAAAAAATATTTTGATTCTCCTTCTAAAAGTCTTCATCTAGCCCTACCCACTAATTTCGCGTGTTTTTCTCTGTTCTTGAAATCCATCTTCTTGATCATGCCACCATATCTTACCCTACTAGGGTATTTTGTATTTTACCCTTTGCCTGTTTGTCTGTAATTCATTCACCAACACACAGCTGCCGGCATCATCTCTGCCAGGAAGACTTTCCTAACATTGTCCTTCTCAGTTTGGTGTTTTTTCTTCCTGTTTCCTTATGCACATCATGAACATACATCTGCATTACATGTACTCCCTCCATTGTAACCATTTATTTTTGTGCCTCTCTCCTCATTAAATATGAACTAGTTTATTGAATAAAAGAATAAATGAATGAGTGAATGAGCAGAAAAGTGTTTACTTAAACTTTTCACATATTTTTAATTCTTAAAAAGTATCATTTCTCAAATCTCTATGTGTATATATTATATACAGTTTATACAATGAAGCGCTAGCTGCTGAACTAGAGAATCACATAGAATAAATTAGATTACCCATCTAGTAGAAGGCTATTAATTAATCTTTTTGAAAGTGCCATTGATGAGGCCAAAATTGCCAAAAGAAAGAGTGGCATTGAACAATAAGCATTTTTTATTTAATTGGCATTTAAGGCATTTTCAAAGGAGGTTTGGTCAAAGAGATATATAGTAGCCTTATGCTGAGCACTATTTAATTATTTCAGTCCTCATCTGTCACATTATCACTCTCCTGTCTCATTTTCAGTGCCCCCAAAGCAATTCAGTTGATGAATTATGGGAAATAAATCTAGTGTGGAAATACTGATAATTTGCTCAAGGTCAAAAAAGAAAAAAAACAACAGGCAGGAGTAATTTGCAACTACTAAATTGCTAGATGGAGTGCTTTGGCTTGCTGCTCTGTAAAAGGTGGGAGGGGGACTAGACAAGAGTCAGGACTCTTTAGAGAAATATGCAAATCAAAAGTATAGCACCTTTCTAAATCTTTTTAATCCATCAGTTAATCTCAACAATGACCTAGTTTTGAGATCATTGATATGCTTGGCTACCTAATCACATTATCTTACCTCTATAAACTTTGAAGTAGGAAAGATTATATATGTGTGTGTGTGTACACACACACACATGCACGCGCGCACACACATATATATGAAAAAATTGATAAAGCACAGCTGCCTGTCATATTTCCAATCTTCGCAGAGAAACAAGTAATTTATAGCATGATGAGATCAAATCTTCCTCCATGGAATGCTAATGGCTGTATTTTAAAACTCAGTTAGTGGAACTCTTGTAATAGCCCAGACTGATGACATTAATGTCAGATCTTTGAACAAATCTAGTTAATGTGAAAGCAAAAAAGAAAGATGATCTCATTTTAGAAACAACAATAAAAATGATGCTGTTTTGTAAGGAATTGAGACCATGAGGGTTTAGTGTTTCATTTATGGGGAATATAGCTCAGAATTGTTATAAAGTGGGTGTTTAGCTGAGAAAAGATTATCACATGATTATCTTGTTCCTGCCTTAACATTAGAAGTGCTTATTGAAGGCCTACTATGTTCATGGTATAAAGTAAAGGGCTATAAAACCACTACAAAGATAAGGAAAAATATATCTTGTCTACAAGTATTGGTAAGTGGGGAATACAAGATATATAAACATATCTTGTTTAACATATACATGCATTAAATATAAATATATGTATATTTTTAAATAGGTAATCTGATGATAAATGTCTTAGTTCAGTTTCCCTAGAAGCAGAGCTGATATATATAGATTTTTATTCAAGGAATTTGTTGGTGACCTCTTTCAAATGAAAGAAGGTGAGGGAATCAGGTTAGAGCAGGGGGGAAAGAACACAAGGATGTCATCTCAGATGGAGACTCGTTTCAGTCTGACCGCAAGGGCAAGTTTGGGAAAAAGACTGCCTGACAGAATTGCCCCACCTTTGGGAAAATGGGGCCAATGTTTTGCACCCCATTCTGGTCAGTCATTGACTAAACTCTGCCTCCATGGATGGAGGGGTGGGCAGGAGTACCTTGTAACTCCCATTTGGCTGAAGGAAAATCTCTAGCAAAGGGCAGGCTGTGAGTTGTCTGTCATCAGTCAACACAACAGGAGGGAATGGGTGCATGGTTGGTAAGGGGGGATCAGAGCGGGGCATCAACTACAGTCCACCACTTCTGCTACTCAGATTCACTTGCTTTTCACATATGTTCACTCCATTCGGGCACAGATTCTTTCAGCTATTTGTTGGTTACAGTTTCTGGGGAAACTTTCAAGAGGAGTCTTACTGGGACAAACTCCAGACCGCATTGTTAAAGTTGGTCTTTAGCCCATAATCGATAACTGCTCCTATGCCTCCTCTGTCACCCATTCCAGATTGCCCTCCTCCTCTTCAAACATTCTTCTTGGTATGGATACTTTGCCTTATAGGTTTATTTAAGTCCTCATCTCTGAGAGACCGGAGCTCCTATTATCAAGCTCCCAATACACCGTGATTGTTGTGCTTGTACAGTTAGAATTATAACTGGGCTAGAGCATATCATGTGCCCACCAACAAATCACTAAAGAGCTATGTGCACTTACCTTTGCCCTCTTTTTGAAGCAGCACTTCCATTTCCCCGTAATGGTTGTGGTGAATTACCCTTGCAATATGGCAGCTCCTTTCTTTGCTTCCTAGTCTGCTGGCACAAAGACCCACAAGTAATCAGGCAATAGTCGAAGTTCTGATTTACTGTGACTCTTACTCTTTTATCTCACAGAACCCTATTTTCTGTAGGATCCAGAAATTCTAGACCCACGTTGCTTAAATGAACAGAGAGAAGTGATAGTGACTGCTAGAACTCCCTTGCTTCCCAGACCTATACAGTCTCTTAATGACATAGCACCCTATAATTGGTGCTGGGTAAGGTGTACACTGCTCTTTTAAGGATGGAGACCCATCTTTGCACTACACCTCTCCAGACTGATGCTTTAGCTGCTCCTTCAGGAGCTTATTTCATCACTCTATCAGGCCTGCAACTTCTACTTCTAGACAGTACATTCAATATGTGCTTAAGATAAATGGATCCTATGTTCTTATGTCCACTGCCACCCTATGTTTCTATGTCCCCTGTAAGGTGAGCACCTTGATTGAAAACAATGTTATGCAGGATTACTTGCCAATGGATCTCTCACTCTGAGCCATAGGACAGTGGTACTGTCTAAAGTATTGCAAGCAAGTGAGGCAAAGCTATATATAGATTATGCATCAATCCCCTGAAGGAGCTTCCCCCTCCAAAGATGTCCATGTGCTAATCTCCTGAACCTGTTGCGAGGATTAATTTTGTGTGTCAGCTTGACTGACCATGGGGTGCTCAGCTTACACATTTTTTCCTGATTGTTTCTGTGAGGATGTTTCTGAAAAAGAAATATACCTTGTCCATAAAGCCCACCAGAAGCTGTTAGCTTTGAGCTGGCAAAGCCACTAATACACCGTCACTGCCCTGCCACAGGTGTATATCAAGTTTCCAGCCCTCTGACATAGTTTAGTCTGCAGAGATCTTAATCACCTTTCCTTCTACAATGCATCACATTGGTCCATTACCTTGATGGCATTATTCTGATTGGACATAGTACGCAAAACTAGCAACTACTCTAGATTTCTTGGTAAGACACTTGTGTGTCAAAGATGGAATATAAATCTGACTAAAATTCAAGAGCCTTCTACCTCAGTGAAATTTCTAGGGTACTATGGAGCGGGGCATGTAGACAGATCTCTTCTAAGCTGTAGAATAAATTGTTGTGCTTGGCCCTTCCTAGAACCAAGAAAGGGGCACAAAGCCTAGGGGGCCTCTTTGGATTTTTAGTAAACATATTTCCCATATGGATGTACTACTTTGGCCCATTTGCCAAAGTGACCCAAAAACTGATAGTCATGGGTGGGGCCCAGAATAAGACAAGGTTCTGCAACAGGTCCATGTTGCTGTACAAGCTACTTTGTGACTTGGGCCATGTGATCCATCAGATCTAAAGGTGCTGGAGGTGTCAGTGACAGATAGGGACATTGTTTGGAGCCTTCAGCAGGCCCCTACATGTGAATCATAGAACAAGCCTTTAGGATTCTGCAACAAGGCCTTGACATTGTCTGCAGGTAACTACGTTCTTTTTGAAAAAAAGTTCTTGGCCTGGTATTGTACCTTAGTCATGCCTGGATGCTTAACCATGTGCCACCAAATTATCCTACAGCCTCAGCTGCCCATGATGAAGTTGGTATTATCTGACACACCGAGCCATGAAGTTGGACAAGCACAGAAATAAATACTCAGTCATCAAATGGAAGTGGTATATACATGATAGGGCCTGAGCAGGCCCTGAAGGCACAGGTATATGAAGATGTGGCCCCAATGCACATGATCCCCACCCCTGCTACACTACCTTCTCTCTCAGCCTGCACTTATGGCTTCATTGGGGAGTTCCCTATAATCATTTGCATAGGGAGAAAATCCTCAGGCATAGTTTACAGATGATTGGGCACAATATACAGACATGCCTGAAAGTAGAGAGCTGCAGCAATACAACCCCTCTCGCAGACATCACTGATGGACAATGAAGGAGGGAAATTCTCCCAGTGAACAGAACTTTGGACAGTGCATTTGGTTGTTCATTTTGCTTTAAAGGAGAAATGGGCAGACATATGGCTGTACGCTGATGCATGAGCTATGGCCAAAAGTTTGACTGAGTGATCAGAGACTTGGAAGGAACATGATTAGAAAATTGATAATAAAGAAATTTAGGGAAGTATGCGGATAGACTTCTGTGTAGGGCAAAACCAATGATGATAAATTGTGTCTCATCTAAATGCTCCCCAAAGGGGGACCTCAGCAGAGGAAAATTTTAATAATAAATTGGATAGAATGACCTGTTTGGTGGTGACTAGTCAGCCTCTTTTCCTGGCCATTATGTTATTACCCAATGGGCTCATGAACAAAATAGCCACAGTGTCAGGGGGAAGGTTATGCATGGACTCAACAATATCCACTTTCACTCACCAAGACCCACCTGGCTAGATTACTGCTGAATTTGAATTTCCAATCTGCCTGCAACATAGATCTCAACACCTGATGTGGCTCCATTCCACACGGTGACCAGCCAGATACCTAGTGGCAGACTGATTACACTGGACCACTTCCATCTTGGGAACGGCAGTGTTTTGTTCTTACTGGGACAAATATTCTGGATACAAATTTGTCTTCCCTGTGTGTGATGCATCTGCCAAAACTACCACTTGTGCACTTACAGAATGCCAGTCCACTGTCATGGTGTTCCACCCAATATTGCTTCTGTTCAAAGAATTCACTTCACAGAAAAAGAAGTATAAGCAAAGGCTCTTGATCATACATCATGGTCAAGGAATTCAATGGTTTTACCAATTCCCCCCCCACTCTGAAGCAGCTTGCTTGACAATATGGCCATTTGAAGGTTCAATTACAGTGCCAGCTAGGTGGTAATACATCACAGGGCTGGGGCAAGGTCCTCCAGACGCTCTGAATCAGTGTCCAATGTATGATGCTATTTCTCCAATCCCAGTATCCACAGATACATGAAGGAAGGGTGGATTTAGGAGTAGCACCACTCATTAATATCCTTCGTGACCCACTAGCAAAAAATGTGCTTCCTGTTCCTAGCATTTTATGCTCTACAGGTCTAGAAACTTAGTTCCAGAGAAAGAGAGTGCTTCCCCCCGGAGATATAACAATGATTCCATTGAACTGGAAATTGAGATTGCTATCTCAATTGGGCTCCGACTGGGCTACTACTCCACAATGAAGGTGAGAGTCTAGAATACAGAAGATCTCTTAGGGCATGTCTTTGTATTAGTCTTTGTATTAACAGGTCCTGTGATTAAGTCAGTGAACACAACGATAACCCTATCCAGGCAGGATAACTAATGGTCCAGATCCTTCAGGAATGAAAGTTTAAGTCACTCCGCCAGGTGAAAAATCACAGCCAGCTAAGGTGCTGGCTGAAGACAAAGGAAATGCAGAATGGGTAGTGAAAGAAGGTATTTATAAAAATGACCTCACGATCAATTATAGAAATGAGAACTGTAAGTGTAATGAGTATTTCCTCCTTATTTTGCTATAAATGTGTGTGCATGTGTGTATATACACATATATGTGTACATATCTTTCTTACTCCTTTATTGTGTAACATAAGATATATTTTTAAAATTGTTCGTTTTAGCCCTGGCTGGTATGGCTCAGTGGATTGAGGGCCAGCCTGTGAACCAAAGAGTTGCCCGCTTGATTCCCAGTCAGGGCACGTGCCTGGGTTTCAGGCCAGGTGCCCAGTTAGGGGTGCACAAGAGGCAACCGCACACTGACATTCCTCTCCCTCTCTTTCTCCCTTCTTTCCCCTCCTCTAAAAGTAAATAAATAAAATCTTTAAAAAATATAAATAAAATGGTTAGTTTTACATTTGAGTTTTTAATATCTGACATATCACGGAGAAACATCATTTGAGGATTTTTTAAATCTCCTTTTGGGGAAGAAGGAGATTATGATTTTGCTTTTTCACAGCATAGTTGTATTAAGTTAGGTGGAATTATGACTTTGTTATTGTCTTGGAGATTTAAGTATGATTTAAGGAGATGTGTCAATTGAAAAAGAGCAGGTTTATGACAGTGAATTTTATGCATATCAATTTGAACTTTGTGTATCAATTTCACTAGCTAGCCATGGGGAACTTAGATTAAATATTTCTGGGTATGCCTGTGAAGGTGTTTCTGGATAAGATTCGGGTATGAATTAGTGAACTCTAAAATAGATTGTTCTTCCCAGTGTTGGTGGGCATCACCCAAAGCTTTGAAGTCTTGAATAGTACAAAAGGCCAAGACAAGAGGACTTCTCCCCTTTTTTCCTGTCTCATTGCTTGAGCTGGGTCATCTCACTTTATTTCTCCTACTCTCAGACTGGGGTTACACTAGTTCTGAGCGTTCGGACTCAGGCCGATCTGTACCACTGACTTCACTGGGTGTTCAGCTGGCAGGTCACAAATCGTGGGACTTCTCAGTCTCCATAAACCTATGAGCTAATTACTTATATAATATATGCATAATAATAATCGTCATCATCATCATCATTATTTCCTAGTGGTTTTGTTTCTCTGGAGAACCCTGACTAATACATCTGTGAGTATTCTACATAGCAAAAGGGAATTTGCAGATGTGAGTAAATCAATTATTTTACAATAGGGAGATTATCCTGGATTATCGAGGGGCACAGTGCACTATGGGGTCCTGAAAAGATCAAAAGGGAAGGCAGAAGAGCAAGACTCAGAGTAGGAGATGTGATGATGGAAACACTTATGAGGGAGATAGCACATTTTAAAGATGAAGGAGCTGTAAGGCGAGCAGTGCAGGCATCTCTAGATGCTAGAAAAAAACAAGAAAATGCTTTCACTTTTAGAGCTTTTGGAAGAAACACAGCTCTATGTTATCTTGTGTAACTTTAGCCCAATGAGATCAATTTTTAACTTCTAACCTCTAGACTATAAGAAAATAAATTTGCAGTATTTTAAGGCCTTGGAATTTTGGTACTGGGTACAGAAATAAGAATGTCGTAATGTGTGGAGTAAAAGGGATCTGAAGTAATCTTGTTGCTAACACATGGTTTGCTGATTTTCTTTCCTCTGTCAGCTGGTCATAACTCCTAATGCCATAGCTGTGATCCGAGGGAGTGGTGTCATGCAACAATTTGTGACATAAATTTCCGGGTCACCTCTTTGTACAGATTACTGCCATATCTGGCCTGCTCATTTCTAATCCCAGATATATGTTATCCATTTTATGATAAATTGCTTCTTGGTTTGCATTACCTGACAGCTTGGTGGGTCTCATGGTAAGCAGAACACAGAAATTACTTGATTTCACAAAGTCAGGCATTCAGATTCTATTATGGCCCTATAGCTTGTCAGGAGCTATTTTTCAGATGATACATAAGTTCTTTGCTGCAGATGGTATGGCCTAGTTCCATAATGTAAGAGTGCCACGATTGTCTTATTGGTCTTGCCAGGGGCTCCATTTGGAATCTTTCTCTACCTTAGAAACCTCCAGTACCATGGTACAGGCTGGTCATATGCCTCAGGTGGCATGGCGGCTGGTAAATGTTACAGTGACTTCTCTTGTTCCGACCATACTTAAAATGAGCGGTCTAACATGTAACCCAATAAATGTGTCACAGAAGTACTTCTAAGCTTGAACTATGCTATCTAAAGGGATGTCAATATCAATGGGCAAAAGTTTGGGAAGAAATATAATATTAGCATAACCTCGAAGTATCTCCCCCGGGGTATTTATCCTTTATTAAGAGAAATATAGTAACTCTATAGTGGAGAAATTCAATTGACATGACTTTTACCAAGTGATCAAAATTAATATACTAGTAATAAGACAGTGAAGTCTTGTACTGCCTGACATTGTGCACTGAAATGGATATAATATTTCTGTGGTATTCTTGCCAAAAAAAATTATTGTGAGGAAACATCAGACAAATCTAAATATTTTACAAAATAACTGCCCAGTGCTCATCAAAAGTGTCAGTTCGTGAAAGATAAAGAAAGACTTAGGACAAATCACAGACTGGAAGACATAAATGGAACCCAATAACTAAATATAATATGAAATCCTGAATTAGATCTTGGAAAGATAAAAGAAACATTAGGGAAAGAAATGGTGGAATTCAAGTAAGGGATATAGTTTAGTGAATAGTGTTCTACCTATGGTGTTATCGTGGCTTTTAGTAACTGTGCAGTGGTTATGTAAGTTATCATCAGAAGAATAAGACTATAAGGTGTATGTGAATTCTCTGTACTGTTACTATAACCCTTGTAACATTTGTTGTAAATCTAAAAATATTTCAAAATAAAAAATACCCATAAAAATATAACAGAATTAAATACTCCATATTTTATTCAGACAGGATAAAAGAATAAAACCCAAATATATGCTACTTAGTAGAAATACATTTTAAGCATAATATACAGATAGGTTTAAATTAAAATGATGTAACAATAAGAAAAACAAACTGCCCTGGCCAGTGTGGCTCAGCTCATTGGAGTATCATCCTGTAACCAAAAGGTTGCAGGTTCAATTTCCAATCAGGGCACATACCTGGGCTGAGAGTTCTGTCTCCAGCCTGGGCATATGAAATTCTCAGTCTAGATGTACACAGGAGGCAAACAATCAATGTTTCTCTCTTACGTCAATGTTTCTCTTTCTCCCTTCGTCTCTCTAAAAAAATTGCAATGAAAAAATATCCTCAGGTGAGAATAAAATTTAAAAGAAAGCGCAACAAAGTTATTGAACAAAAAATATGACAAGAGATATTAGCAGAGATAAAAGGAATATTTCATAATGATAAAAAGGTAAATTAGGCAAGAAGCCACAAAAGTTTTAAGTGTGTTTGCACCTAACAAAAGAGCTTCAAAATATGTGTAGCAAAAATTGGTAGAAGTAACAGAATAGTAGAAAATTCACAGTCATAGCTGGAGATTTTAATAAGCTCCCCTAAGTAAGTTTTAGAAAGTGGACCAAAATATCAGTATAAAATATTAAAAAATTGACCTAATTGACGTTTTTAGAACACAACATTCAATAACTGAAAAATATATGCTTGCAGGCAGTGAATTAGGAAGAAAGTTCTAAAATGGGGAAAGTCTTTTACTTCAAGATAAAGAATTTGTATTTAATCCAAAGTAAATGAGAAGATATTGAAGAATTATAGCAGGAATGTGAATGATATAAATGAGTTATATATTGTTTATTTACTAACATCCATCTCAAATACCATCAGATGAATGCTAAACAAAATATAAACAGGTTTAGGCTCTGAAGAAGAAAGTTCTAAAAATAAAACAAAACATAGATTATCAACACCCAATCATTTCAAATATGTAAAAATAAAATTTATGGAATAAAAGAATATTTTTAATAAAACTTAGGCATTAGTGAGGCCCAACTATGAATGAGAAATAAGGAAGGAGGTTATTGGCACCAACCTCAAAACACAAACACACAGGCATGTAGGTGCACACACACAGACACAATCGGGCCAGCGAGAACTTACCCTGGCTCAGAGTATTCCAAGGTTCCCTTGTAGGGTCATTGAAGTTTCCTAATTCTGTTGGTCTGCTTTAACTACAGACTCCACCATTCAGTCTATGCTTTGTTAAAGGGTTCTCCTCTTAAAGTATGGACAGCAAGAACTCATTTTTTTAATTAATTTATTTTTTTAAATCTTCACCTGAGGAGATGCTTATTGATTTTAGAGCAAGGGCAAGGGAGGGAGAAAGAGAAGGAGAGAAACGTGGATATGAGAGAGAAATATCGATTGGCTGCCATTCATGTGTGCACTGAGTGTGGACTGAACTTTCAACCTAGGCGTGTGGCCTGGCCAGGAACTGAACTTGCAACCCTTTGGTTTGCAGGACAATACCCAACCAACTGAGCCACACCAGACAGGGCAGTGTTTATGATTTTGCAAAAGTTTATCATTGTTACAGTAAGAGAATGTGGAGATAGCGTACATGTGCTTGAGATTTACCTTTTAAATAATAGATATTTTTAGGCCTCCAGTCAGAGGTCTAACCTCATAGACCAGCATATAACCTTGAGAAACCCTCTGGACCAAGTACAATTAGAAAATAAGGGCTGGGCACAGATATTTAACAATGAAAAGTTAAAGTGCATTTCTTATCTTTTTATTCTCACAAATTTAAGGGCAGATTAAGATTAGACAACACATTACTCCTTCCCTGTGATTTTTCTTGCCTCTGAGTCTCACAGTTTCATGGGGCTACCAAGGATTCATGTCTTGGCTTGTTTACCCCATGCCTGAAATAATCTTTAACCTTTAGATTTCCAGTCCAAAGAAACTGACAAAGCAAAATCTAACCTGACTTGAAATGTAAATGTTGACCCAGTTTCTCTTTCATGTTACTCCCTCAGTACTGATTTGTGTGA
>PVJD01001089.1:0-21348 GCA_004026545.1 Mormoops blainvillei | reverse complement strand
GGTTTTGTGTTTTAGGCTGAAGGACAGTCCAAGAGATGGTCTCAGGGGCAAGTTTCAAAATAAGCTGTGGAATTAATAACATACAACTCGATATATTCGGCAACCAACACAAAGCAGGCTTGAAGCAAACTGAGGAATGAAGTACACCGAGCTTGAGAAAACTGAAGGTGTGCATATGCTGGCTGACCAACATGGACCCAGAGTGGGTTATTATGCATTTAAAATAGTTTACTGAAAAACACGCCTAATGTTTCAAATTCTCAAATATAACTGAAAAAAAATTGCTGAACTGAAAAATATAAGGATTCTTTTGGAATAAAAGAGTTCTTATAGGAATGGACTAAAGAAACCAGCCAGCTGCTTCTATTTACAATCTCCTCTCCAGAGGAAGAGCATAAGAAATCTTTTAAAACTCCCGGTTTCCCAGTGGTCACAATAGGAAATTGACTTTCTTCTTTCCTTCCTTCCCTCTTCCTTCCTTCCTTTTTTACACCATACATTTGAGGCTTATAAATAACTCCCTTGACTAGAGGTATAACATTATAAAACAGAATTTCTCCCTGCACTATGGGTCATAATGGATGTAAGTTCTAGGTGACTTATGCGTTAGTGTCAGTGTAGATCTTGTTGGAAACTAAATTCTCCCCAGATGGTTCAAATCAAGGAAGTTTACAGAAAGAACTACTCTTAGAGTTCCCAAAGTAGAATTTCCTGATCATAGTCCCAGGATTGAATTTCTAAACCTGTTTTTGTTGCTATATAATGAGCTGAAAAGGGTACTTGAACCGATCAGATCATCAATCCAATACTTTCCTGACATCAGTTCAAATGCTCTTTTTAGCATGGCCTGCTGATCTTATTCATGCTGCTGGGAATGCTCCTGGTGAATTATGACAAAAGACACTGGTGATATAAAGGATAGAGTGATATTTTGAATATCAGAAAACCTAGGTTTGATTCCTCTGCCTTCACTAGATACTGAATTTAATAAGATACTGCGTGGTTTTAGACATTTTTCTGGGCCTACAGATACAAAGCTTAAAAATAGAGAGAGTCCCTGGTTCCCAAGTACTGACAATAAAATTAAAAAATCGTGGTAGTAAAGTACACATCAAATTTACCACTTTGACCATTTTTAAGTATACAGTTCAGTGGTATTAAATACATTTACATTGCTGTGCTGCCATCAGCACCATCCATCCACATAACTTTTCATCTTGTAAAATTGAAACTTCATACCCGTTAAACAATAACCCCCCATTTTACCTTCTCCCCAGGCCCTGGTAAATGTTATTATACTTTCTGTCTTTATGATTTTGACTACTCTAAATACCTTACATAAGTAGAACCGTATTTGTCTTTTTGTGACTAGCTTATTTCATTTAGCACTACATCCTCAAGGTTCTTCCATATTGTAGCATGTTGCAGAATTTCCTTCTTTTTTAAGGCTAAGTTGTGTGGTGTATAGTATATTTTGAATTATATTATGTATACCATATTTTGCTTATTAATTATCTGTTGATGCACACAAGTTGCTTCTATGACTTATCTATTATGAATAATACTCTTATGAACATGGGTATGCAAATATCTATTTAAGATCTTATTTTCAGTTCTTTTGGGTATACACCACAAGTTAAATTGCTAGATCATATGGTAATTCTCTTTTTAAGGCTTTGAGTAACACAATAAAACTTTATATAGGATATGGGGCTATCTGAAACTATGAAGAACAATTTTATGCTAATAAATTCAACACTTAAGTGAAATAGTCAAAGTTTTTTAAAGACACAAACTACCAAAACTTATTCAAGAAAAAAAAAAAAGGTAACCTGAAAAGCTCTCCATATATTTAAAAAATTGAATTTGTGATTAAAACTTTTCTAAAGACATTATAAGAAAACTACAGCTAGATAACCTTCATGAAAACATATGTTGCATTTTTATAAAATATGCAAGTAAGTCCCTTATATGTGTGTATAACTTGTATGAGGGGTATAAGAACAGTAGAACCTCATTGTTCACTTGGTTAATATGAGGGAGATTTAGGATGGTAAGAAAATCAAGATTTTCTTCTCTGTATTGCTTAAATTTTAGAAGTATACATTAGTTTTTAAATTTAAAAATGTAAATTAAAAGAAACTCTCAAGGAGTGCCACTTTATCATTTGTGGCAAAAAAAAAAAATTGAAATCAGTACATCTTTTTAATACCTGTTAGGTCCAACTCCTATGTCTGGTGCTGAGACACAACAATGACTAAATAAGATATGGCATCAGTCTCAATGGTTCTTAATAAGATAGAGTGAGAAGGGACAGTAGAGTTAAGCTCATGTCTGAACTACACTTATAATTAGTATGCATGAATTTCCTCCCTCAGTAGGACAACACCTAGCACAGTGTCTGGCACCTAGTAGATATTATTTAGTAAGTGTTTGATAAACAAATAGGTGAATAATGTGTTGTGCAGTAGAACATGCTGAGAAAGTGGACTGTTCTACCTGGGAAGTAGGAGCGGAGAGAGCAAGAGACGCGTACAGGAGATGCTTTAGTTGGCCTTTCTGAGTTGTAGGTGTTCATCATAACTGCTAAGAAATAAATGTAAGGAACGGCAGACAAAACGATGTCTTTGAAAAGGTGAGACTCACATGGCATGATTGAAAAACAAGTCACTCGGCACAATTGCTGCACAGTAAGAAGAGATGGATGTGTTTGGAAATAAGGCAGGAAAGGGGATAAGGAATAGCCTCATTTGCCATGATAAAGCATTTAAATTGGGCTTGGGAGATCAGAGAGACACAGGAAGGGGGCTCTTGGAGGCAAAAGAGTATTACTTACTCTGAATATATATATTTATATACATGTACATATATATGTATGTGGGGACCATGATTATTGGTCACATCCTTTCTATACAAAATAAAAATAGGAGACAAGAGTGTCCTCTACCAATAAATAAATGTTTGAGGATAACATGAGCTAGGGTGCTTGAAGGGAATGGAGAGAATTTGTTATTATGCGTTCATTGTATGATCTTCTCGAGTCTTTAAGAAGCAGAACCCCAAAATCAAGCCCCGACAGGGTTACCAATGTTATCACTCTGTAGTCTAGTCATGAAGGTAGTGACAGCGAGTGCCTGCAAAGCATGTCAGGTTGTCACGGCTGCCTCTCTGAACTTCAAGCTCTCATCATGGACAACCTCAACCCTTTCACTGAACTGGGAACTGTTTCCTGCAAAATATGAACTCTCATGAGTAAATATGAATGAGTAGATAGTAGTATCCAGAATTCATTTTTATTTGTCTTACAAAATTTCTCTAATTCCAAATAGGGATATAATTTGAGACTGATAGGCTAAGTAAGTAATTTAAAGCTAAATTCTACTGCCTTTAGAGTTTCAGGTTAAGAAATGAGGAAATTAGTAAATGCTATAGAATTCTTTCTCTCTTTCATTTTAAAGTAACTATTGATTCAACTGCCTCCTCCTTCCTTCTATTTGTTTAGCGGTATTGAGAGTCAAGGGTGGTAGCTTATTCCTGCCTCCAAATTTTTGAAACAAGTATGAATCTCAATCTATTACAGTTGTCTAAGTAACAACATTTGGCTTATATTCTACAACTTAATTTTTTGCACACCACTGATGGGAATCTTAACCTCCTAAACTTTTACGGATATTTTGTTTTCCTGTGGTCATGTTACAGCTCTAATTCCAGGTCTAGGTTATTACACAGGTAGGGTAGTCGGCAAGTAGAGACGCGGGAAGTGGGAAGCAAGGAAGCAATCTACTTTTCAGTCAGTGATCCCCACTGGTTTTCACTGGAGCACCCATTTTCCCCTTCCATCGGATTCACATTCTCTGCCATTCGGAGCCGTGATTGTGGCGGGGATTTTTGTTTTCTTGTTTACCCCACTGCATATGGGTGTCTACTTTATGAGCCCCGCAGCTATTTCTTTCCTAGGTTTTTGGCCTTCCAGCAACACTGTAGTGTACAATTTTTCTCTGCTTTTGGAACACATAAACCTGGCTATTTAGCTTGCCATTTTCTCCCCCACCTTAAACCAGAGGTCTCTTTATATGGATATTTGGTGTGAGGTTATTTTGGTGTGCTAGCTTATTTCAAGATAATCCACCTACCCATTCAAGTTCCATTTTCCAAGTGTTTAGATATTTGTAAACCACAACCCAGAAAGACTTGTGGGAAGTTATAGGAAAAGAAAAAGATGATATCTCAAAATATTTACCCATCATCTTTTTGTATAACATAGCCATCCTGTTAGACAACATTAAAAATGGCAAAGTTGGACTCTGTCATCCATAAATATCTTTTTGTTAGGAGAGGAAAACAAAATCATATCACATACCTATAGACTGCAACTCAGTTATATTTAACCTATGTTTACTGAACATTTACTATTTTAAGGCACTTTTCATAACACAATGTTGAAGAGAAACAAGATTCCTGACCTACAGGAATTTGTAGGCTAGTGAAGAAGAAAGACATATAAATAACAGTAATGCAAAACCTAAAATGATTAATCTGCCCTCATAAGTCATAAACAAAGAGCTTTGGGAACATCAAGAAGGTGATTAATTTTAATCAAGGGACTGAAAGAAGCTTCAGACCTCGCATTGAGCCCATAGCCTGCCTGTAAACAGAATGTTGACAATGCTCTGGGCATTTCCTCAGCTCTCTGAGCAATTTTTGGGAGGGGAGATGCAGATGATTACTCACTGCTTCTTCAACCTTTGTACAAGAGCATTTCTGTGCTCGGAGGTACAGAATGTAAAGGCAGTGTTTGCTAAGGGATTCTTCACACATAACCTCGCTTACTGCTCGGGCCCCCCTATGCCATTGTCTACTTTCTAAAGCTTGTGCGTTCCAGGTCAGTCACTCTCTTACCTACTTCTCTTTTGTTGGTGTCAGTGTTGATGGTGGTGGCAGTGGTGTTTGTTTCTCTGTCCTTTGTGTGTGGGTTTTCTGGAGCTCTCTTTGTTCCACCTGAGAGACTGATTCCAAATTCTGAACCACTTTGTGCTTGGCATTTTCTAACTTGCTCAACTTTGTTCTTAACGTCTTGAAAATTCAGAAGCCTCAATGAAAATAAAATGGCTGCTATGGCAGAAGGAAATGGGATTTATTTTTTAAAAAATAAATGCTAAAACCTTAACAGCATATGACTAAATAAAAGAAACCAATTTAGAAAGACTGTGTACCTGTGATTCCAACAATATGGCATTCGGGAAAAGGTAAAAGTATGGAGACAGTAAAAAGGTTATTGCTATTGGTTGTGGACATGGGCAGGGATGAAGTGGCAGAACACAGAGGATTTTCAGTGTAGTAAAAATAGTCTGTGTACCATAATGGTAGACATATCAGTCCACCAATTAGGAACTGCTCTTAATTTCATTTAGCTACAGTAGTGTCTTCTGATTATCTGTCCTAGTCTCTGTTGTTTGTCAGCCTTGGTGAGTGAAATTGTCTTTCACTTAACAGATCATAAATGGTAGGTAACTATTTTACTATCTTGGTCCATATTAAAAAAGAAAAAAAATCACTGTATTTTTGCTTCTTGTAGTAAGTATTGTGCCTTGGTGTATACTTCAAAGAGTTATGATGCAGATAAGAAAGGTCAAAAAGAAAGAAAAAAACAATGTGGAAAAATATTCTTTCTCATTCCTGTGAACAATTTCAATGTTCTGTATTTGTTTTATTGTTCAAAGAAACTCTGATGGCATACAAGACTTATTTAGCACCATACGAAATGTGTTTATGATGCTGGGAGAAGGTAGTCTGTACTGGCCAGTCACCATGGTAACTTCTAAAAGCAAAGATTATGTCTGATTAGGTTGCCCTTCTCAGGAAAAATTGACCATAAAGAAATCTTTGAAAAGTTTAAAAGGGGAGGTAGGAAGATACCGGTACTAATTTTGCACAACTGCTCTCCTTCCTGACTCCTCTAATAAGAGTGATTCAGACTGTTTTCTAGAACCTTTTCCCGGTCCCACTGAGTGCCTCCAAGGACACCCTCCACCGGCTGAAAACATACTTCGGCTCGGTTCTTTGTGGTTATTGTCTTCAGAGCCCATAATCAGAATTCCAGATATCTTTGTGATTGCTTGTAAGGAGATTAATGAATGTTCTTAAAGAGAAAAAATCAGTAAAAGAAATGAAACATAACCTGTTCTGAGGAAGTTGTAAGAGGAAGCAAAGACTCAGTTCTATCTGTCCTACAATGATGTGGGAGGCAGTCAGGCAGCAGAAATGTGGAAACATTGAAGAAGCCAGAAAACTGCTTTGTGTTAGAATTATTTCTGTTAAAACTCTTAATGGTCTTTGCCTTAAAAAAATCATTTTTTAAAATTTATTTTTATTTTTTTAATCCTTACTTGAGGAAATGCTTATTGATTTTTTTTTCTTAAGAGAGAGCGAGAAGAAGGGAGAAAGAGACAGAGAGAGGAAGAAAAACATCGACATGAGAGAGAAACATCTATCAGTTGCCTCCCATACACGTCCCGACTGGAGATCAAACCTAGCTAGGCATGTGTCCTGACTGGGCATTGAACCTATAATATTTTGGTATACAGGATGATCTTCCAACTAACTGAGCCACCCATCCAGGTCCTTAAAAATATTCTTTTTAACAATAATGTTTTTAAGTTTCTACTGCCAGTACTAATACCTGTAAAGTACAGTGTATACCAGTTATTCTGCTCTTCCCATTCTATTTCTTAAAAATGTAATAATCAAGTGACTTTATTGGAGACTGGCTGACTAATGTGAAAAGGTACATCAAGTAGAGGAAATAATAGCTTTACTCCTATTTAACTGAGAGGGTTAAATCCCATTATGCTGATAGAAAATTCTATAGTGATAAGCTTGGAGAGGAGTCATATAATGTCTGCAAAATATTTGCAAATCTTTTGGTGTTTTGTAAATGTAAAACATTGGGTGGCATAAATGTCATTCTAATTATTTACAATGACATAGTAAACAATGAGAGTGTTTTTCATTTAACTTAACCTAAGAAAAACATGATGCTCTTTGAGCAAATGTAAGAACTAAGAGTCATTCTTTTCTCTCTCATTATTGAATGGAAATAGTTCCCTCTCCCCTCTCCCCCATTATACAGGATTATTGTAAAAAATCCTAGAGAAAAACATGGTAATATGCATCAAAATTAAATATGCATGGACTCTGCCTAGAGATAAATTTCCATGTGTGCACATGGAAATACATTCCACAATTTTTCTTGAAGTACAAGATAAGAAGTTATCTAAATGTATTCTGTGGACAGGACAGGAGGTTTAAACATGATGATGTACCATACAAGGAAATACTGTTTGTTTTTAGAAAGAATGAGGACATGCTATATAGACCAGTAAGGAATAATCCCCAAAATAATACTCTAAAATGAGAATATGACAAATAGGCATGTCCTAAGTGGTTGTTTTTTGTTTTTGGTTTTTTTTTTTTGTTTTTTTGCA
Organism: Mormoops blainvillei; assembly: GCA_004026545.1. Lineage (NCBI taxonomy): Eukaryota > Metazoa > Chordata > Mammalia > Chiroptera > Mormoopidae > Mormoops > Mormoops blainvillei. The sequence goes on along the minus strand of PVJD01001089.1, from coordinate 13,864 downwards.
TATTATTTGATGCTCACAACCCCCTGAAGTAGAACTCTTATAACCCCTTAAGATCTCATGGTCTATTTAGTGCCTGTAGATGAGTTATCAGGGACACAAAAATGTTATGTAATCTGCTCAAGGTCACACAGCTAGTCAAGGGTAATGTCAGGATTTGATTCTAACTACAGTCTAACTACAGAGTCCATACTGTTGTAGCACTGGAATATTGTAACAGTGGGGAATTCTAATCCACCCTGCCATTCTTTGGACATCGTTTCTATAAATGCTGATGCTGATTAGTATGCATCTTATAGATGAACAGCATTCTTGTATAAGAATCCTAGGAACTAACTTCAAAGATACAGACCCCGGCCTTCAGGCATCCCAACTCTGGGAGTTTTGCTGACCTTTAACCATGGAGTCAGGATGATGTGGAGTCAGGATGACGTGAAGCCAGGATGACTACACCAGGATGACACACACAGGACCATCACTTGCCTTATCGGAATGCCATGTACTTGTCTCCACATAGAGAACCTTTCAACCCCTTCCCTTGATCTCTTTGTTCTGTCCCCCTCTCCCTCCTTTTAAAACTTCTGCCTCCACTGAGATGCAGAGATAAGCTTTGAGACATGAGTCCCCCATCTTCCAGATGGCCGGCATCTGAATAAACTACTTCCCTTTACATCAGCTCCTGCCTCTTGAGTATTGGCTTTTGTAGCTGCAGGCAACCGGACCTGCATTCAGTTACACTATTAAATACTGAGCAATATTGTAAAGCAATGAGTAGGGTAATGCATATAACATATTGTTGGTTTATGATAATCAAATGAAGCAATACTCCCTTTCTTGTTTCTGCTCCCATACTATAAATAAGTATCTTTCTCATGGTCTATTTAGTGCCTGTTTTTTCTCATTTTTGTAGATTTGTTGGTGATTTTGCTATTTAAAATGGCCCGAAGCACAGTATGGAAGTGCTGTTTTGTGTTCCTAAGCACAAGAAGACTGTGATGTGCCTTACAGGAAAAATATGTGTGTTAGATAAGCTTTGGCCAGGCATGAGTTACAGAGGTATTGGCTGTGAGTTTAATATTAATTAATTATAAATGAGGTCCCTTTAAATAGAAACACACATAAGACAAAGTTTTGTATTGATTGTTTGATGACAATGTTGTGACCAGAGACTCTCAGGAACCCATTTCTGCATTTCCCATAGGAACAGTTATACAGGAGTCACTAACACAGCGTCCACGGAGGCTCAACAGAACACAACGACTGTGCCTAACAAGAATCAATTGTATACACATAATGTATATATATGTTTATTTATGTATAATGCATAGAAAAAGCATAGAAAAATGATAAAATAAACTATATGTATTTTGGGGGCAGGGGGAAATTAAGATACCAGAGTTTGGACATGGGAGAAAGACTTTCTTATCTCCTTATAAAACATTACCATGTTCATTAACTATTGAAATAGTTTTCCATATAACGACCCAGAGAAAGGAAAAATTTCCAAAAGTTTTGCATAATCTCACCTTCCCATAAATAGTTTCATAAGTAATTTTCTAGGTTTTTAAATGCAAATATAATATACAAGATCATACTCTATTGTACCCTGTTTTTTAAAACTTTCTGTGCTGCACTTCTACAAACAGAGCCCCTGCTGAGACACAGACATCACAGATCTCTGTCTCTTTAGACCGGACTCCCGTGACTGGCGTTTCTGCGAGTATAGCAGCAATGTTTTGAAGACGGCATCATGCCATGACTGTGAAATTTAAAGTAAGAGCATTAAAGAGAGTATACCAAGAAAAGAGGAGCATCACCTGAAAAGTTTTACTAATTTTTGTTTTTCTCAGCTGGAGCCAGAAATTTTTTGTTACACAAAATGGAAAAGAAAAGGAATTTACTCTGAGTCAGTCACATACTGGGCACTGAATATATATATATATATATATATATATATATATATATATATATATACATATACACACACACACATATATATATATATAATCCTCATTGTACTTGAGGTAAGTATAACTATTCTTATTTTACAGATAGAGAAAATAGACTTCTCCAAATCAAACCATTCATATCTCTAGAAAGCAGAGAAAAGGATCCCTTTTCTATATTCCTGCTCAAAGGTGGATATTTATTGATATTTTTGTCCACATCCTAATATTTGATTTTATATCTGCAGGGTATTGCCAGTTTTTATTGCGATATTCAATTTATACAACATTAAATGGCATCTGGTACCTCCCAAAGACCACATAACAAATGCCATGCGAATTCCAGAACATAATAACCAGACTGTTGCAATCACAAAAACACATCCTCATTGCATCAGTCACTGAAATTCTAACCTCTTCAGCACATCCACCATTCCACGGTTAAGATTTTGGTTTTGCTATTTAAAAACAAACAAACAAATAAACAAACAAATAAATCCTTATATACTGACACTCCAGCTTAAAGAAAAGATGCTGAAAACAGAGCTATTAAGATCACGGTTTCTGGAATCAAGTTAAGTTGAATATAAATGAAGTCAAGAAATTATTTTCATGATTATAGTATTTCAATTACACTGTTGGTATATTAGATTTTTAAAGGTTGAATTGTAATATCCACTAATTTCCTCTAGAGGGAGAACAAAACAAGAATAGGCAAATAGAATATGTATTAAAAAGTGGATAAAGTAGAATAATCCTGAAGTTGCCCCTTGACAGAGAGAAAACTTCTTGCAACCCTGTCATAAGCAAAGCCGGAGTGGTTAGCTTTATTTTGGTATGTTTTCTCAGTACAGCTGATTCAACCTCTAAAATTGAAAGGATCATGTTTTTAGTTTCTTTTTAATTCTGAATTAATACAAAATACTGCATTCACACTCGCAATTTCACCCATTTCACTCTTTATGAATAGTGGCAATATCTATATTATTAAAGAGATGATGATATGCTTAAAATATTTTTTTAAATTGTGCATTTAATTCATAGTATTTATGAAATAAATACGATGCTTGTTTAATTAAATATATCATCAAAACAGTCTAAGAAAGGAGATATTCTGCAAAACAAATTACGCCATATAAAATATTGAATGCTATTAAATATCAAGATGATTATTTCTCCTTCCCCCCACAATATCCTTAGGATGGACAATGCTCTGCTGAAATGTTCCAATTTTTAAAAATTTTAGACCCAGAGAAGAAGTACTAAAATAAGTATTTATGTGCATTTACAAGAACTGAAATCAGGTAGCTTCAATGTTTTTTCAGAACCTGAAGAAATAAACATCAAGGGGAGATGAGATAATTATCTCCCGAAAATAAAGATTTCTACAAGATAATCGTGGAAGAAAATTATCCGCCGTTGTAACAATATAGTGATCGGCCTTTCCTGCCTTCTCCTCATGATGAGGTGATGTAACTGGTCAGAAGCACTGGCCTATTTTCTGTTCTGCTTATGGTGTGTTGGATTGGATGAAAATAAACATCTTACATAACAGGCCGGCTGTGCACTTCATCTTTTTTTTTTTTTCCCAAAGAGATTTTCCCAGCATGAGTTCTGCATGTACAATTAACATTGGAGAAATTTCAGCTAAAATATCTGTTAGATTTACAAACAGATAACAAATACAGTCCATCTATGCTGCCTCCCATTCCCCACACCCACCTTACCCCAACTTACACACGCACGCGCGCCCACGCACACACACTCCATCAAGACCACCACCATCATCTCCACCCCTCCTATAATCAAATGAACTTTGTACTGATAGAGAAGATAGAACAGGCAAGTTAAAATAGAAATTGGTCTATATACAGATGATATAGAATTGCACACCTCAGAACTATATACTTTTATTAAGCAATGTCACCCCAATAAATTCAAGAAAAAATTAATAAAAAAATTTAAATTTGATCTTCAAACAGTGTAAGAAAATATAAGATCGAAGATTAGAGCCATTGTTTTATATCAGTGATGGAAGCCAGAAGCCCTTCAGGGCTTGTTTTCTTACAATCGAAGCTGACGAATCAAAAGGATTAGGAGCCTAACCAAAAAGATGTATCCCTACTTCACCGGCCTTTATAGTCATGAAAAGAGCAAACCAAGCAAAGGGAATTTTCCACTGTCATTTGCAATAACAAAAATTCTGAAGTTTTCTGTCATAAATCCTGTTTTGCATAAAAGGGTTTACGAATTTTTAAGCCTTGGAATTTATTGTGACATGAGTTACTATGAAGTGAATACATTAAACTGAGCATCAACTTGATTTTCTAATTCCTGAAGATACAATAAAATCAGAGATCCTGAACAGCCAAAGGAAACATGTACTTGAACAGTCGGGATAAAAACTCATGTGACATCAACAATATAATTCACAGTGGTTTGGATGGAACCCCAGTGGTCTTAGTTTCATAAATATTATGGCACAGTCTTTACTCAGTAAATAAATACTGTATTTGAATATCTATTATATTCCTAACACATAACAAATATTAAATAACCTAAAGAGTGTAGGGTTGAATTAAGATGAAGAGATAATTTTTATATTGCTAAGCAATAAATATGTTGCTCTTCTGTAGTTCAAGAGAGGAAAAGCATTAAAAGCAAATGCAAAGGGGTAGATAATGAATTAAGAGCACCTGATCCTTCTTGTTATGAAAGTAATCACCATTTTTCTGCCCCAAATAAAGGCCATTTTGGGAGGGTCCAAAATGAAACTGTCTTATACTAGGTGCATACACATAATGTAAAGTCAAGAAAGTCCCATACTTACGTGTGCGGTACTGTGTGTTTATGTAGAGGTGTTTATGCATAGAGGCTACTCTAATTTATGTAATATGAACTAGCATGTTACATACACACAATATATGCCAGTGATATCTATTGGTTTGAATGAAGAATATGTATATAATGGAAAAGAAAATTGAATTTGCATTTTAAAGATTTGCATTTAAATATGAACTTTGATTTTTACTGTCAGTAAAATCTTAGACAATTAATTGTACTTCTCTAAGTCTCAGCTTTCCGATATATAATGTGAAGATAATGTTGATTTAAAGAAGTACTGTAAGGAATAAAAAAACCAAGTGTTCTAAAATACATACTACAGTGCACAGCAAATAATTGGATATTGGAGATACATATGTATATGAATGACCAAAGTCATAAATATTAATGTAGTAGTTTCACAAAAGAGCAAGATTGAATTATTTAAAATTTACCATAAAAGAAAAAAATTAAGTTTTTGAATCATTAAACCAATTATTTGCTTGGCTTCAGGAATGATAATGACTCAAAATTTGGACAAGATGTACAGTTACTGGCATTGAGTAGGTAGCATTCACGCTAATTTCTGGTTGTTGGATCAATCAAATATATTTAATCACTGCCTTATGTTTAACAATAGGAGGAAGTAAGAATAAATTATTTCAGTATTTTATAGTCTTCATGGGGATTTCAACATTACTAGTGAGATAATAAAGTTTAAAATGAACGATTACAAGATATTAACTAATTTTTATATTATGTGATTATAAATGCTCTAGGAGCTAAGAGGATATTTTAGTGAATTAAAAAGTTATTGTTGGAGGTAGAAGAGGATGTAGGAAGGATAAATGGTGATAGACGAAGACTTGATTTGGGGTGGTGAACACAATAGAAGGTATAGTGGATGTGTTATAAAATTGTCCACCTAAAACCTGTGTCGCCCCAATAAATTCATTAAAAAGAAAAAAAGTTACTGTTTTCATATATATTCCAAAATGGTGAAATATGTTTATATGTGGAAGAAATTCTTTATGAGTATGTTAATACAGAATTATGAATGGTTCATATATTTATATTTCCATAAATTTTTGCAGGAAAATGTTTCTTTTTTAAATATTGTTTTTGATTATGCTATTAGAGTTGCTCAAATTTTTTCCCCTTTGCACCGCTCTACCCAGTACTTCCATTCCCTCCAGCAACCCCATCCCTTAGTTCATGTCCATAGGTTATACATATAAGTTCTTTGGCTTCTCAATTTCCTATACTACTCTTAACATCCCCTTGTCTATTTTGTACCTACCAATTGTGCTTCTAAATTGCTGCACCTTTTCCCCCATTCTCTCTCTTTTCCCTCACAGCTGATAACTCTCCAAATGATCCCCATGTCTATGATGCTGTTCCTGTTCTTGTTTGCTTAGTTTGTTTTTGTTTTTTTTTTCAGATTCAGTTGTTGATAGTTCTGAATTTGTTGCCATTTTAATGTTCATAGTTTTGATCTTCTTTTTTCTTAAATAAGTCCTGTTAACATTTCATGTAATAATGGCTTGGTAATGAACTCTTTTAGCTTTACCTTGTGTGGGAAGAGCTTTATCTGCCCTTCCATTCTAAACGATTAGCTTTGCTGGATAGAGTACTCAAGGTTGTAGGTCCTTGTTTTTCAACACTTTGAATACTTCTTGCCTGCAAGGTTTATTTTGAGGAATCAGCTGATAGTCTTATGGGAACTCCTTTGTAGGTAACTTTCTACTTTTCTCTTGCTGCTTTTAAGATTTTCTCTTTATCTTTAACCTTTGGCATTTTAATTATTATGCGTCTTGGTGTGGTCCTCTTTCTGTACAACTTGTTCTGGATTCTCTGTGCTTCCCGAACCTGTATGTCTATTTCCTTTACCAAATTAATGAAGTTTTCTTTCATCATTTTTCCAAATAAATTTTCAATTTCTTGCTCTTCCTCTTCTCCCCCTGGTATCCCCATGATTTTGAGGTTGGTATGTTTGGAGATATTCCAGAGGCACTTTACACTATTCTTGTTTTTCTTTTTTATTTTTAATTCTTTTTTCTTATTGTTGTTCTGGTTGAATGTTTATTTCTTCCTTATGTTCAAAGCTGTTGATATGAATCCCAACTTCATCCCTTCTGCTGTTGGTTTCCTCTTGATTTTTCTTTATTTCATTTAGTATTACCTTCATTTCCTCTTGGGTCATTTTCATTTTGTTGCCATATTCAGTGAGCTTTTTGAGCATCCTGATCACCAGTGTTTTCAACTTTGCATCTGTTAGGTTGGTTATCTCCATTTCATTTAGTTCTTTTTCTGGAATTTGGTTCTGTTCTTTCATTTGGACCATATATTTTTATCTCTTCAATTTGGCAACCTCCTTTTTATTATTTCTCTGCATTAGGTAGAGCTGCTTTGACTCCCTGTCTTAGTAGTGTGGCCTATTGTAGAAAAGACACCTGTAAATAGTGTGGGGCAGAGCCTTAAGTAATCACCAGGGCAGGGCAACCTGTCCCACCTTTTTGTGAGTCTGGGTTGGGGGAAGGCTCAGAGAAGGGATGCTGACAGTGCCTGGCTTCTGGAAGTTTGCCCGGCACTCGCCCTGTGTGACTACTGCCCTTCCAGCTGTTGCCCTGGTGCTGAAAATGCATACATTTTCAATCATGCAGGCACTTTAAGTGGAGTCTCCTAAGTGCGGCAGTTTCTTCTACCACTCTAACCCCCACTGGTTTTGACAGCCAGAAATTGTGGGGATTTATCTTCCTTGCTCCAGGCTGTGTGGTCTGGCCTGTGTTTGGGATCGCTCTCTCCCAAGGAATCCCTCCTGATTTTTATCCACCACCTATGAATGTGGGACCACTCATTCTGCTACCACTGTCTCCTGCCCCTCTACACCTCACCACATCTTCGTGCCTCTCTTCCTGTCTCTATGACTCTACCCCTCCTACTCTTCTGAATGAATGTGGCTTTTTAAATCCTTGGTTGTTGGATTTCTGTACAGCTCAATTTTCTGATGGCTGTGGGTGTTATTTGTTTTGAGGTCTAGTTGCAATTTTTTCTGTTGTGTGAGGAGGCAAAGCATGTATACCTATACTTCTATCTTGACTGGAAGTCCAGGAAAATATTTCTTGAAGCAATGTTTTTCTATATTAAAGAACTCAAATCTGATAAAGTGTAAAGCTGATAATATTTTAAAATAAAAAAAGAAAAAGATGAACATCTCAAATAAATATACTGTAACAAATGCATATCTTAAAAAATGCATTTTCAAAACGATAACTTAGAGATTTCCTGAAATGTTTTCATGTTAAAGTTATGGAAGAAAATAAAAAAACTATGGAATTGTGGTCCTTCTTTATAAACTTTGAACACTAATGTAAAAATCTGTGGTGAAGCCTTATTGGCTTTACAGTTTAAGGTTTTATTTCACTATTTCTGAGGAAATTGTAACCGAAGGAAATTTAGGCTTTATGGGATCTGAAAAAAAAGAAAGAACCCCAGCTTTCTCTTTGTGTAGAATCTCAAGTCCAGATGCTAGTGTTTTTCTTCATGAAAATTCATAATGTGTCTATTATAGCCTCCTAATTAAAGTCACACATGTATGAATAATGTTTAGAAAATTATTCACCATCCACTTTACATGTGTTAAAATACATTTATGCTTTAGAATCATTTTCTGCCAAATAGCTTACTGTGCTACATAACTTAAAATAAAGTGGTAGTTCTACTATTTTTTTACTCATTGATTGGGTTCAGGGGTTTTATCATAGCAAACAGTGAAAAAAGATAGAGTTACTTATTTTCTCAAATGCAATTAAAATTTGTGACTGCACAAGTGTGCTTTGTTTGATGCTTCCGAAGAGCTATGAACTTCTAATTCATTCAACAAATAATTTTTAAAGTGTCAGTCACTCTTGAAAGCATCTGGAATATATCTGTGAACAAAGCATAAAAAACATCTTTATTCTAGCTTCTATTCTGAATAAGCAAGAAACTAAAAATACAACAAAGTTAATTTTGTAACATATTAGAAGGTAATCATTGCTGTGGAGAGCAACAGAACAGGGTGAGTAGTCAGAGAAGGAAATGTAGTTTTGAATGGAGTGGTCATGGTTGGCATTATTGAGAAACTGACATTTAAACAAAAATGTGGAAGAGGTGGAGGTGAGATTTGAGTGTTTTACTGCCATTGAACACAGCATAGTACCAATTATCAGGAGTCTGGCTTTGCCATCAACTTAACTTGATGATCCTGGCCAAATGTTTTGCTCCTTTAGCTATAAAATACAAAGAGGAAAAATATCTATTCAAGATTATGGTGAGGGAAAATAAAACCATTTATTCCACAAACATATTGTTCAATGCTAACTGGGGAAGAGGCATTCAAAATGAACAGCACACAACCTTAAGCCCTTGAGAAAGTTGCATTTTAATAATGATGACATGCTAAAAATAAACAATGGCAGTATATTTCAAGGCTTTTTGGAGATTGCCATGTACTGTGCAATTGAATATATATTGAAAACCAGAACTGCCTTTCTTATTTGTCATCCTTTTAGACTTCTGCATCATTGACCCTGGCTGTCTTGATCTTCCTGAGGCTTCCCTTATGCCGTCTCTAATGTCCTACCCTTCTATAACTTCTCCTGTCTCTCAGTTACTCATTCCCCATTTAATTCACTGACATTTTTCTTCTTTCAGATCCTTTATAAATAGTATGTTTCCAGAGTTCCTTCTCAGTCCTCTTTTTCATTCTGTTCATTCTTTCTATGGACAGTTTAAAGATTACTAATTTTAAATATCACCTCTAAAGAAACATCTACCCCTGCACCTTATCCAAAACCTGAACTATGAGGCTACAGATGAGGAAACAATGATTTTTAATAGCTAAGACCAAAAACAAAGATGCTTAACATGGGAAACCAATGGGCTGGCTAATGGAATCCTGTAATTATATTCCACTGTAATCTTGCCAATAATGGAATCTTGCCAATTTAGAGAGGCAAAACTTTACCACTACTCTCTTTGGATCTCTGACTGGGCCTAAGAACTAAATTGACATGAGAAAACTTAAGTAGGAGAGTGCGAGCCCCCATAGGAAAATGAAGATCTAAAGTTGTGGCAAAACCTAAATGGTTATATACTGTTAAAAAAAGAGAGGCATTTATAGAAAACTAACTAAAATATATGAGGGGACTAAGGGAGAGTTAGAGTTATTTCAACAAGGTCTGTTTTTACAAAACTCTCTTGGGTTCGATGGTTTCTCTGATGATAAGAATGTTCCTTCCTGGGACAAGAAGAGCATCTTTTACATGGGAGATTTAGCTCCTACTTTCAGGGAGAAAAGGGAAGGTCAAAGCATCTTTCTTGTACCTGCTGTTTTCCGAGTATGTTTGGGTCAAAATAATCCTTATTCCACTTATCACAGTCATTGACCATGGAAAGTCTCTTCATTTCAAGCATCCTCCTGAGATTTTTGTAGGACATATAAAATTTGATCAGAAGGCTCTGAACCTAAAGCTGAAATTTTGCTCCTTATTCTTTTTATTTCTATCCCAAATTATGTCCAGCTGTACTGTCCAGCATAGCATTTCAGAGGTTCTCAATGAAATTAAAAGAGAACATTAGGAATTTTCATGTAATAAAAAAGCATACTCTCCAGTAAAAAACAAAACAAAACAAAACAGAAAAAGTAATCATGATAATCTATAGATGTTTCAAATGTAAATACAAGGTCCCCAGCATACCAAATTCCCAGACAGACGTTAACTGTTAAATGAATTTTCAAGCTGAATTCTAACAATCGATGGCATTACATTCAAATTAAAATTCCACATGAATTACAATTCACACAAAGAACGAAGAGTTCATTCCTCATCTTCTCACACTTGTCTAGAGAAGTTCTTTTTTTAAAAAATTATTTATTTATTAATTTTTAGAGAGAGGGGAAGTGAGGGAGAAAGAGAGGGAGAGAAACATCAATGTGTGGTTGCCTCTCACGTGCCCCCTACTGGGGACCTGGCCTGCAACCCAGGCATGTGTCTGGACTGGGAATTGAACCAGAGACCCTTTGGTTCACAGGCCAGCACTCAATCCACTGAGCCACACCACACTTAGCCACACATAGGGTTGTCTAGAGAAGTTCTTGATGCCTGGGTGGAGTTAAGGATATTTTAGCAATTGAAGTCTAGGCTATTTTTTGCTAGAATGGTTATAGTTCTTTCAAAATTCTGAAGTTTACACCTCATATTTTTAAATTAGAGTTTTTCAAATTATTATCTATATTTTATTGAGTCATAATTTACAAATAGTAAAACATACAGATCCTAAGTGTACAGCTTAATGAATTTGGACAAATGTATACATCACACTTTTATTAAGAAGCGAACTATTTCTTGTCACTCCAGGGTGCTACCTTACTTTGCATCACTTCCCAGTGAATTCTTGTTCTTCAAGAAAACAGTCAGCCTGAATTAGCTTACTTCAGTTTTGCCAGATCGAGAAATGCACATATATAGAGTCATAAAGTATGTACTCTTCAGTGTCTCGTTTCTTTCACTCGAGATGTTTTTGAAGTTCATCTATATTGTTATGTGAATTATTAGTACATTGCTTTTTATTACTGAGTAGTACTCTAGTGTAGGAATATGCCACTTTTTTTTTTAAGTCCATTCTCCTGTTGATGGATACTTGAGCTATTTCGAGCTTTTTGAATGTTATGAGTAAAGCCATTATGGACATTATTGCGCAAAGAGTTTTCTGGATATATTATCATTTTCTCAGATAAATACATAGGAGTAAAATTCCTGGACCTTAGGGTTGAAGGATATTTTATAAGAAACTACCGAGATTTTTTTCCAAAGTAGGTATATAATTTTATACTCCTATGGCAATATTTGAGAGTTCTGGTTGCTCTACATCCCTGCCAACATTTAACAGTCTTTTTTATTTTACCCATTTTTAGGTGTGTGGTGGTAACTTACTGTGGTTTTATTTTTTTTCCTCACAGTAATGGAGTGCAGACATCCAAGATTATTATAGCACTGGCCTTACACCAATTGATTTTTTTTTTCAGACAATACAGTCCCCAGCTTCTAAAACAGTTTTGCTCCAGGGCAAAATTATAAATCTTGTACTCAGCAATGTTAAAAACAAACAAAATATAGCACAAAGTGCTTGGTATTTGAGTAAAGGAAAAAGTAGATAGAGAAATCTACTTTTTTAACCTTGCTTTAACCTCATTAGAATGCCAGTCAAACTAAATTACCATCACCTATAAATGTAATCGCCACTGGAAGAAATCTCCCAGCAAGAGGTTAAATTACATCCTAAGCATTTACTGTTGCTGGAAAGGCAGGGGCCACATATGTGTTACCTCTTAGTTTTAATTTTCCTCCTTTGTTCTATCATCTTTACTAGGTGGTTTCCAAGGTCACCTTGTTTGTCTCACTAAGCTAGAAGGTGGGAATCAAGAAGAAGAGATGACACAAATGTTCAAATGAGTCTGGCATGAACGTAGTACACCATTTCCGCTCATACTGTACTGCCTAAAACTCAGTCATATGGACATAGGTAACTGTAAAGGGGACTGGAAAATGAAAAATAGTTGTACCCTGGAAGAGAAAAAATGTCTTGAGACTAGATAGCATCTCTACATACCTCAGTAGAGCCTGCAATACCCAGTCATACTTTGCCCGTACAGTCAGTATCTGTGACTGCTAAAACAGCCAGCAGTTTACCAGGATTTGCTTGGCTGGAACCCTCTGATGTTATCTGGAAGGTCCTCAGCCTCCTGTATGCACCTTCAGCACCTGAGCACTTTTGACTGGGCCCAAGTGCCTTTTGCTGTGACCTGAATGTCTTTACTTAAAGCCCATGTTTCGCCTTGGCTGGTGTGGCTCCATTGGTTGGAGCCACTTCTGTAAACCAAAAGGTGTCAGTTCGATTCCCAGTCAGGGAACATGCCTAGGTTGTGGGTCCAGTCCCAGTAGGAGTGCACGCAGGAGGCAACTGATTGACGTTTCTCTCTCATATTGATATTTCTCTCATTCTCTCTCTCCCTTCCTGCCCCTCTCTCTCAAATGAATAAGCAAGTCTTCAGGTGAAGATAAAAAGAAATAAGAAAAATAAAGCCCATATTTTGTAGGTTCCTGCCTCCATAAAAACATCTCATTTGTTTGTGAACAAAACTACCATAATCTGAGGTCACTCACCAAAGTCCAAACACTTTGACCCAAAGTTTGAAGTTCTTGTTCAGGCTCTAGCAGTTCAAAATTGGTTGCATGTAAGCTTCCAGAAGCCATCAAGGTTAAAACATTTTGCCCACACACAAATTAATGCCCACGTATTTTTCAAGTATTAGCTGAAATTTAACTTCCTCAGAAATGCTTTCTTTTATTCCTTAGAAGGTGCCATATTTCTTATACATCACTATTTCCCTTGCTTATTAAAGGGAATACCCACTATTTAGTAGATTGAATATATCTAACCTACAGGATGCTCCACAGTACCTCTAACTCGTAAATCCCCATCTTAGACTTTTAAAAAGGAATGTTTTTTTAAAACCACATCACAGTCCTACTGCAGTAATGTGGCTCACAATTAACATAGTGGTTGGACTCTCGCTGATGCCTTTTCCAGGTCTAAATGTGCCCTAACTATCCTGTGATGCCATCTTTTTAAATGATCATTTTTTCCCATAAACGCGTTCTTGACAACCTTAATGAATTATCATCTCTCCCTTCTTTACACGCAAACAGAATGCCATACCTCATCACATTCCTTATTATAGCACAACTATTTTTGTTCCTGCCTCAAGTCCCAATAACACTATAGATTTCTTTAAGGCAGAAAATTAATCTCTCTAAGAATATTGGTTCCTGCTACAGTGCCTGGTACAAAACTGTTCAACCAATGCTAATGGTATTTAATACCACAGGAAATAAATTAAATATCATTCTGTCCCAGATCTAAAAACTCATTAACGAAGACCGCTTCATAAAAGTCACAGCCTCAGATTTTGTCAGTACAATGATTGTGAGCTGAGCCACCTTATCTTGCAAGTCTCCTCTCCTTTCCTTTCCTTTCCCCCCTCTCTCCTCTCC